>PVKE010023579.1:0-24526 GCA_004027555.1 Craseonycteris thonglongyai | reverse complement strand
ACATGAATTTAATAAAATCACGATATAGATCTCGACTTACCGATGAGCATCTTAATAATTGTTTGCTAACAGGGTTGTCGTCATACTCTCCTAATTACGAGGCACTGGCCAATGAAATGCAATGCCAAAGATCACACTGACAGATTGGGTTTTTTAATGTTTTCTTTTATGTTTTTTTAAATGATTTTATTATACGTGTATTTTTTACTTTGTATTACGTTTTGTATATATGTTTCTTTGTGTGTATATAATTTGTACAATAAATTTATTATTTTAAATTTATTTTTGTTTATTATTTTTTATTCTTGTTCAATAATAAATATCCTTAAAAATAGCTGGTGCCCGCCGCCCTACTGATATTTTAGAATGTGCCCTAGGATATAAAAAGTTTGGGAACCCTGATCTAATGTAACCTAATAGTAATTTCTAAAATCTAAATTGATAAATTATTGGAAGGCTTTTAATTGATAAAGAAGAGAATAACACTTTTGTTGCAATTTGCACTTTCTGATTTGCCTCTGTGTCCAAGTATAAAAATCAAACAAAACATAGGTTACCTGCAAATGGTAAGATTATATTACTAGACTAAACAAATAAGGAAGTTTTTGTGTTGACGCTGTCTATAATGGACAATTTTGGACACCTGCTTATGTCCTCTTATTCAATTGAGGGATGAATCTTGGTCACTGTCTGCCCATAAACATGCCCAGAGTTTATTTAGATTAGGAAGTGTCAAGAAGGCAATGTAAAGTTTAATTATTTAGATTTTTGAACTCTGGTTCTATGATTGGCAAGCACCAAAAAGTTAACAAAATTCTGAAAATGAGACCCAAAGTGTTTTCTTGCATAAGTTCTGAAAACATTTTAATTGAAAGGACCAGGACTGAAAACAGATTTAGGATCCACTTTTAAATTAGCTATAGGTAAAGTTAGATCACCTGCAAAATCTTGTTAGCTGCCTAGTCTTCTTAAAGCTTTTGTTGTTTTTTTTTCCTTTTTTCTTTTTGAGAGGAGAGAGAGAGAAGGGGGAGGACCCAGAGCTGTCTCCATTCGTGTACATTGTTAGTTGTGACATACTTTTATTCCACACAGGTGGATGTGGGGCTGCATGGGGTGGGAACCAAACTAGGGGATTACTGCATGGGAGGTGAAAACCTTTGCCACCAGGGCACAGCAATTACCAGTTGTTCCACAGTTCAGCACATGGGTTTGCATGGTCTGGGTCTGGGATTCGATCCCCAGACCTCCTGGTGTTGAGGCAAGCACTCAACCTGTGGAGCTATCATGGCATTGCCCCAGTCTTTTTTATTAGCCTGAAAAAGTTTAGGCAGGTAATTTAGTTGCTAATCTGCATTTGCTAAGAACATACTCACACACCTCTTTGCATGATGGAATTTGGTAGACTATCTTGAGTTCTTACAGTAGTGTAGACATAATTGTTTTCCACTCTACTCCAACAACTGTCAGGAGTGATGCCTACAGGTATAGGTAATGTGCATAGGAAGGATAGTGAGTGGTCATGGGAGTACGCATAGAACATTTTGGTTTACCTGTGAGCTCTGCTCACATCAGTTTTCATAAGAGACTAGTCACACAATCCTGATCAAAATATGTAGTGTCTTGCATTTGTAAAAGAGGGACAAACAAATACCGTAAAAGGGTCAGTGTAGTTTTGTCATATAGACAACTTCTAGTCTAAGGAAAAAATGCTGTAAATTAAAACAGCAAACTGTACAGATAGCACTTACTTTGCACAGTAGTGCAGGATCATAATAATGACTGTATAAGCTGAAAATGTACAAAGTAGTCTTAATTGGCAATAAGAAAAATTAGGGTTGTCTGGTAACTTTTAGAAAAAAATGTCCAAACATTGAATACTCTCTCATCATTGGCTATAAACACATGAAGAAATAAAAAAATAGAAAAACAAATATTTAGTTATTACACTATAATTTAAAACATTAGAAGCATTGAGAATTAAAATGTCTTGTTCCTTTGTGGATCATCTTAATCATTTGAACCGTTCTTGCCTTCTTTTCATCATATGCCTTACTGTATGGAGCAGGCATCCTTTCTATGCCTTGATGAATTGTCACTCTCCTTTCCAAGTATGTGGATTCGCTTTCAATATTTTATGTTTTGCAGTTCCAGAGTCATTAAATTACTCCAAGGGTTCCTTCAATGTGAAGTTGTTTGCTCATATCACTTCTGGAATATCTTCAGTCTTTTGTCAATAAATTTGCTTTTATGAAGTTTCTCTGGCTGAGTATCAGTCTCATGAGTGTTGACACGGACATTATGCCTGTGACCAGCTATTGCTTCTATAACCCCCATTTATTTTCTACTAATGTTGCTTCTAGCATTATCACTTTTTGTTTCTTTGCTGTGATTTTATCTGTATTGATTTTTTGTTTTCCTCTATTGATTAACTTTTTTGGTAAAATGTCAGGTGTGTTTATCACTCAAACAGGCCTTGCATGATTTGCTGTCTGTTTGTGAACTAAATAACAGATGGACAGTATCCACTCAGTGACAGACTTTGGAAGAAGACTTGGGACTAAAGAACTAGCAGCCAAGTTTCTACTTTGTACACTTTCTCATGGTTAATATACTGTGATAACTAAAATTTCAACCATGTTGTGGGGAGCTGGTGTTATCTAATTAAATCATAGTAACTGAAATGCATGCATACCTAAACCAGGTGAAATGAAGAGTGCTTGTATTACACTATGATGTTTATGCAATTATTTATATATAAATATAAACACTTAATATATACTTTTATGTGAGACACTTTGGAGGATGTCTTTAGAGAGCCTCTAGGGGTCTTTTTACTCCTAAATGAAAATTTTCAACTGTAAAAGAGGGATTTCAGAAACTTACAGAAATATCAAGTGCCAGTTCAGGTCATAAATAGACAATCCTAGAAAATATAACAATGGTATCTTGGGAACTTTCTGGAAAAGTATTTTGAGAAATAGCCTTTCAGCTGTTCTAGAGTCTTATTTCTATTCATTGTCCTTACAGGGACATTAAGATTATGTAAACACAAGGAAGCACCTTTGAATCTTCACCCAGTATTTTAAGTATTGATCATCTGTGATATTCACAAATCTTGACAATTTTGTTTAAAATATCATATGTCCTTTATGCAGCTATTATTGCAGTGTCTGTTTCTATGGAGACCCAATATTACAGTAGGTTAGCCTTATGAATTGGGCCATAAAGAATTAGAAGGTTCCCCATTATCTAAGGGGTGGAAGAGGGAAACAGGTATATTTCTTTGTCTGTGATACACCTCTCATCATTTAACCACCCAAAAGAGAGGTTGTACAGCTCTAGTGAAGTCTCAGTGACTCCAAATTGCATGTCCTAAACCTTTTGTATCAGTACACACCTCTTTATACTTTTATCCCAGATGTATTTCTTCCCTTCAACCAGGAATAGGTTCTGACCAGGTTGGATTGCTGCTCTGTCCTGCCGTTGTGGGCCAAAGGTAAAAAGCTGGGTTCTGTCCCTTTCTTCTGAGGCAGGAGGGGCTGGAGAGTCTGCAAGAGGTGGGTAGAGGAGGCCATCTGAATTTCTGGGATGGAGATGGATGAATTAAGCAGGACACTATGGTGGAAGTAAGGTTCCATATGCCAGGATTCAAGAGAGAACAAGACGCTGGTGCCAGGAGCCAAAGTGACTTTGTTCAGTGCTTTTGGGGCAAGCCATTCCCAGTAAAACCTGGGGTGGAGAGTTTCACTGTATCATTGCATAGCGGCAGCAACTCATCTTAAGAGTGGAAAATTCCAGCACAATTATGCACTCAGGCAGATTCTCCATAGCAATGTACTTCAGTACTGACAACTCTTCCTCCTCTCCACCTAAGTCTAGGACTGAGCTTTGGCTCTATAGAGCAGAAAAAATTTCCTTCCACCCTCATAGGTTCTGTGGTTAGGTCTAAGAGTTAAAGGGATATAAAACAGATTAACAGAATAAAAACATACAATTCTTATTTAACATCCTTACTTGTACACTGGAATCATCAGAGGACAATGAAGACATGAAGAGGCTGTTACACCCATAAGTTATATACTTTTCTACACAAAGATTACAACACGACCTTGTGGGGATGTAGCCTCACAGGGGCACTGAGGCTAGGGGCAGAAAATTGTGAGACACTGGTCAGGAATATGTGAGGGGAGCTAATGGGAAATAGGGGTTATATTTGTAGGCATATTTGTACAAGTCCATTGCACCATCAACTCCCAGTCTCTGGTGATTAGAATGTTTTCTTCTTTCCACTATGGGAAGGAGATACCTTCCTCGGGGAAATTTTTATGACCTGATTTGAGGCAGCAAAGGGGAGATCAGAGAGCTCTGCCTGCATCTGCAGTTTCCCTAGTGGCTTCAGCTCAGAATAATCAATATGCGTGGTCAGCCTATTGACACCTTGAATGTAGCCCAGCGAGACTAAGCTGACCATACGTACCATTTGAAGTGAGACAGCACTGTTGTTCGCTGCACCATTTAAAATGGTACGTCTGGTTAGCCTACCAAAGTGGCATATTTTCAGGTGGGGTGTTCTGAACTTGTTCAGTTCCAAACACCACATTGGGGCATGATACACGCCCCCCCCCCCCCCCCCCCCGTAAACACAGTGGGGTGGGGTGGGGTGGGGCTGCCATGAGCACCATGCTCGCCTCCTCCACCCCTATGGCACTAAAAGGATCAGGTCCAGAGCCTGAAAGAGTGGTCTTTTCTCTCACTGAAGTTTGATATTGGGACAGCTATAAACTTCCTACTAGTCACGCTGTTCTAGTTTGTATATTTTAGAAAACATGGCAGGTATTTCATAAGCTCAGCTGAGTCAGGGACTGTGATCCAGTGAGATGTGCCTACAAAGTGGGTACAATGATACCTACTTCATAAGGTGTTGAAATGATGAAATGGTATTTTTAAAGCCGCTCCAAAAATATCTGACTTCTAGGTTTCACCCTAGCCCTGCAGACTCAGAAGCTCATAGTAAGTGCCCTGGAGATGCTACTTTTAATAGGAAATGGATGAGATGTTTGTGTATTGGGCCCCAGAGCGGGTTGCTTGCCTAGCATTTGGGAACTATTTCTGGAGTTTTGAAATGCACCTGGTATCCTACCTGGTATATAAATGGTACAACTGATGCTACCTTTGTTGTTATTATTATAATTAGTATATTATTATGTTATCCAACAAAGAGATATTCCAACCTTAAGAATTGTCCATAATTATAATGGACTGCCTTTGATAGCATGAATATTACTGTCATGGAAATTCAAACATGGATGACTCTGTAGCCTGGTGGTCAAGAGCAACACTCCCTGGAACCAGACTGCATAAGTTCGATTATTCAATTTTCGACTTCCTAGTTCTTTAACTTTGGGCAAGAGATGATGATTTTGTTTCCTAATCTGTTAAGTCAGATAATAACTTGTACATGTTTTCACAATGTACTTGTTAGAATGACCATATCGTAAATGTAAAAATTAAAAATGTACATGTTTAAAAAGTATTTTAGCATATCTGAAATCAGCAAATACCATACTATACAAGCAGTGGTGTGTAATAATATAATTTGTGGCATTGTTTTCCTTCCTTAGTGGTATACAACATAATGATGATTCTTACAACCAGCAGTAACTTAGATTTAATAAAATATGGTAAACCATTTAATCCATGAAAATTGCTAACAATAGTCTCTGCCACACAGCAAGCACTCAAGAGTGCAGCCATTATTGATTTAGTTGGCTTTTCAAGGGAAGGGTTATATTTCAGGTGTATCTCTGGAGTTTATATTTACCTCCTCCAAGTTTAATTTGAAGCCTTCCTGTGCCTCTCTTAGCATTTTCAGAATTCAATATTAATTATATTTTGTTTTCTACCTGAGACTCTAGACTTTTCCTTTTCTTTTACTTTCCATCTTGAGTTAGAGAGGAACTCTAGGTGACTCACCAGATGGGTGACTGCTTAAGAGGGCTCACCATATGTTATTATTTGGGTTGAATTATAATGATTTTACTTAAAGTTCTCAGTCCTAGATGTTCTTGTACAATGATACTCCTTGTTTGGTCCAGATTCTCACATGAACAGGAAAGAAGGGGGAGGAATGTTCGGGGCTCAAGGTAATTCACATATGCATGATTTCAACTTAAGAGTGGGTGTTATCCTGATATTATTAAGAAATCTCGTCATCGTCTGTAGAATGCTGACCAAAGGTAGCTCCATCACTGTGTGGTACCCATAGTACCTATTTTAATTTATCTCAGTTAGAACTGGCAAGCATAATGACAGGTTATTTTTGGAATATTATACTTAATATAAAATGTATACTTGATCAACTTCCAAAGTGAGGTGGATGATAATTAAAGGTAAGGCACTTATGGATCAAAGATTTCAGAGTCTGTCTGAAGAAAGCAGAGAGATTGATGTTTCTAGACAGTTTTGTGAAAGATTGCATTGCTTATGCAATAAGTTAAGCTTCATTTCCTGGCAGTTAAAGCAAAAAAAAAATAAAAATAAACAGTGTAGCATCATTTACCAATTAGGCAATGATATTAAATTTATTTACAGAAAACATTATCTTTGAAATGAAATTCAAACAACTATTTATCATGTTGATTTCTATCATGGAGACAAATATTCTACATTATCTAAAGCAAGCATTTCCAAATTTTGTTGGCTCACTTTCACAATAATGAATTTATTATTAACAAATTCATTTACGTTACTCCCATTAATCTAATCTGTAAGTTACAAAGCGTACTCTGAAGAGAGTTACTGCATACAGTGACCATTCAATGAATCATTCAAATTGGAACACTTTGGGGTAATGAAAGGAGACCTGTTGATAAGTACCCAGGACAGCAGGAGAAAACCAGGACTATCCTGGTGAAACTGAAATGCATGTTCACCCCAGTACAGGCTGTGCTACACTATCCCTTTCAGATATAAATTGGTAGACAATTTTCAAAAGTAAATGCTATAGAGACAAGGTTTTTGCATGAAATAAAGCATATGGGAAGTGTAGATAATCAAAATAGCAGGGCAATATGTAAGTTCTGGTGATCCCTAGGCAATGAAACCTAACATTTTTTAGTCATGAATTTGAAGCTCTGTGGACTACATCTGTGGAGGATATAAGCATGGTATCCTAAAAGTTCTTTATAGATTTCCAAAAGGAATTTTTCAGTGACAATGTTATGATAGATTTAAATTTACAGACATCAATCTAGCTATTAAAGTAGATAGAAATTGGAGATAGGCTGAATGAACAGAAACTTAAGAGGGGTGGTCAAGAAATTCATGGACAGGGGTTATCAGAGAGGTGCGAGTACTAGTGCACACAGTTGGTGTGTGACTTATTATTAATATATGTGCCAAATTTCAGCCTACTTGTATCCATGATCTTTCAAATATTGCCAAAGATGCAAATAAAATGTTAAGAAAAACCCAAGTATGGATAAAATTTAATTTTGCACCATCCTTAAGTTCCTCACAAAGCAAGGGAAAACACCTCAAACCATTTTGGAAGAGATGTTAGCAGTTTATAGAACTGTTGCCCTGGAAAATCCATGGTTTACAAGTCATACAGCCTTTTCAAGCAAGGCAGAGAGTCAGTTGAAGATGAGCTCCATCTGGGACACCCTGTTGAGGCCACCTCCTCAGACATTGTAAAAAAAAGTTGAAAACTGATAGTGGAAGATGACATGTTGAATAAAAAACACCTTGCAGAAAGGGTTGCAGCATCACCTACAATCACTTTGAATATTCTTCATCAGTGTCTAAAGATCTCAAAAGTCAGGTCAAAATGGGTACCGAGAATGCTCATACTCCTTCAAAAACAACAGCTCATTAAGTGCTCATGACAGTTTTGGACCTCAGCAGAGACAACAAAGATGACATTTTTAACCAGATTATCACTGGAGATGAAATCTGGGTTCATCATTATGAGCCTGAGTCAAAGCAGGAGTTCATGCAGTGGCACAAAAAGGGCACACCACCCCCTAAGAAGTTCAAGTGTCACCATCGGTTGGAAAAATTACGGCTACTGTTTTTTGGGATACAGAGGGTATCCTGCTGATCAATTACAAGGGTAAGGAGTTCACAATAACTGGAGAGTACTATTCCAGTCTGCTGAAACGGTTAAAAGAAACTGTGAAGGAGAAAAGAAGAGGATAATAGGCCAAATGGGTCCTGCTTTTGCATGATAACACATCCATGCAGAGAAAAGTGTTGAGTTGGCTATTCTGCACAAGTGAGTATTCCAAACACTCTCCCAATAGTCCATACCTGGCTCTGTCTGATTATTATTTGTTCCCAAATTAAAACAAACAAACAAAAACAACTTGAAGAGAAGAAATTTCCAGATGGCAAAGAGGTTAAAACTGCAATTTGAGGGCAAAATCAAAGCATAATTTTTTTCAAGAATATAAATAACCTTATTGAAATACCTGAAAAGTGTATTAGAGTTAAGGGTGAATACATTGAAAATGATAAATAATAAATAGGGTTTTTTTACCCTTCATTTTCTTTATTCTGCAAATTTCTTAACAACCACTAGTAAACTGTTAAGGATTTAAAAAAAATTTAATAACTTTTATAAGCAAGAGGTATGCAAAGCTGATTTTCTGCCAAAATGTAATGGATCTGTCAATAAAGAAAAGATTTGCAGGTAAGATGACAAACCCTGACACTTAGTGGCCAATGTTATATGTCGTAGGAGTGGCTTAGTATCTTGGTTACTTATGTATGAAACATGTAGTGTTCTCCTTGTGTGAGCTTTTCTGATAACTCACATAGACTTGCCTAGGTTCTCTAGTTCCTTATGGTTTTCAATGTGTATAAACAAAATTTAGGATGTACATTTCTATTAAGATCCTGATAAAAGTCTAGGAAAATTGGGAGAAAACTTTTAATGACAGTATGAATGTATATCTTCATTTTTCTATAGTCTGAAGAGACTGGAGATACCAAGTCTAGTATGAGCATTTGGGGTAAACTTTTAGTTAAAAGAATATTATATTGTAAACAAGCTACACTGCTGTTTTAATTAATGCCTTTCTCCATAGTCAGCATGCTTCTCATCCTAGCAGGTTTAGATTTAGGACTGGAGAATCTGACAGAGCTTCTTCATCATGACTGGAATCCTGTTGGATTTCTAAGCCCACCCACATAGGGTCTCAGGAGAATTAGAAGTGTCTATTATATTGAGGAGAAGAAAAAGAGAGAGCTTGGTTAGTGTTAAGTTCATTTTCAAAGGTTCTCTGATTCCAGAGATTTGGAATTGGAAGGCTGCTATCTGCTTTGATGTGTCAGAACAAAATTAGAGACATTTCTAGTACTTGGATGGAAATGTCAGCTGATAATATGAAAAGGTAGAGTGCACAGGGCATATCTTATTTAAGTCTGATGAAAATGGTATCCAGGAGATGGCTGTAATTGGATCCTATAAATGATAGAATGAAGTCTATGACCCATGAAGGAATGCAGGCAAAAGTTTGTAAAATGTACAAGCAGGGAAGCGGGGATGGCTCAGCAAATTAAAAACTCGCTTTTCAGCGCCAGGGACTGAGGATCAAATCTGGGCCCCAGCCCATGAGAATCCATACGCTGAACTGGAGTGTGTTTCCCATATGGGAGGCCCCCAGTTCCGTTCTCACCCCTTGGTTTGGCTCATGGCTCAAGGGGGCGTGCCTCCCATGCAGGAGGCCCCCAACCCTGTTCCCACCTTGTGCGCCCCCATCAACCTGTGTGGAATGAAACCATGTTGAAAACTGATGACATTTAACTGTGGAGATTTCTCTGGAACCTCCCCCTTCTCTCTGTCTTGCTCTGTCTCTCTCTGACTCTGTCAAAAACAATAAAATAAATCTTAAAAAAAAATGTATGAGCAAAATTCAAAGCTGTACCATGGTCTGTTTTGGGCCACACTTAGAGCCACATTGATGTGACTGAGTTGCAGCTACTGCCTGAGTCTGAACCTGATACTAATTGAAAGGAGCTAAGTACTTCTCTCCATTTCTCCAGACACTATTTATTCCTCACCCATAGTGCTAAGTAGACTGTGATTCCCTATAAGCAGGTTAACTCAGACTTTCAGGTTTTAAGAACATATCCAGGCCAAATGGTGCCCAGGATGCTGATGTGGCTTGATTGGCAAACCACATAGCACCAATATTTAAAAATAATTTCACGGAAAATATTGATTTCTAAATTCTCTGAATAGGGGAAGCTGGGATGGCTCAGTGGGCTGAACACTTGCTTTGCAGCCCCGGGGTCTGAGGATTGAGTTCTGGCCCTAGCCCTTATGGACCCATATGCTGAACTGGGTATGCCCCCAGTTCGGTTCTCACTGGGCCGAGCTTCCCATGTGGCAGGCCCCAGGTTGGCCCCCAAATCACCTGGATGTGCCTCCCATAGGGGAGGTTCCTGGCCCAGTTCCCACCCTGCATGGCCACTGCCCACCTGTGTAGAACAAAACCATGTCAAAAACTGACTGTACAACGATGGAGACTATTCTGGGCCCTCTCCCTTTTCTCTTTCTCTCTGTCTCTGGCAAAACAAAATGAATCTTTAAAAAATATAAATTCTCTGAATAATTGAAAGCTCCTATAATACTGGTTCCACGTTGCATCCTGGTATCAGTAAGCTGGACTCCTTGTAGAAGGGGAGCAGGTGCTCTGCTGGCCATAGGTCTTTCTTCAGTGCTAAACTGAGGTGCCATTTCCATTACAACCTTCTTGGTTCTTCCATTTTTGTTATCTGCTTAGCCTTTTTAAACATTTGATTTTATAATCCTGACCTAGACTAATGGGAAGTCACCATGGCTAATGGAAGGTTTCAAAGGCTTACAAAACAGAGATATTTTGATTTGAATCTTTCTATACTATTTATTAGATGAATAGCTTTGAACAAATTACTCCTTTGAGGCAAGAAGTTTACATATTAGTAAATTGAAAGTACTGATGCCTACACTGCAAGGTTGTTTTAAGGATTTAAGCATACATACAGTAAAAATTATTTTTAAAAGAAAATTAAAAAATATATACATATATATGACATATTGCCCAGCACAAAGCAGCACTAAATAAATGCTACCGTATTTTCTGGCGTATAAGACAACCGGGCGTATAAGACAACCCCCTAATTTTACAGTTAAAACATAGGTTTAGGCCTATATTCGCTGTATAAGACTACCCCCCACTTCCGAGGCTGTAGTCTTATACAGCAAATATAGGCCTAAACCTATGTTTTAATTGTAAAATTAGGGGGTCGTCTTATACGCCCAGTCGTCGTATACGCCAGAAAATGTGGTAATTGTTATTATTTGGTTATTTCTACATTGCTGTTTAATAGGACAAATAAATTCAGTAAGTCTTTACTTTGCTATCATTCAAAAAATTCTAAAATAAAAATAAAATAACTGTGCACTAGATATGGTAACATGTGCATTAAATCTGTCACTGTTATATTTTGCATCT
Source organism: Craseonycteris thonglongyai (assembly GCA_004027555.1). NCBI lineage: Eukaryota > Metazoa > Chordata > Mammalia > Chiroptera > Craseonycteridae > Craseonycteris > Craseonycteris thonglongyai. Next base: position 13,025 of record PVKE010023579.1, on the reverse strand, counting down.
TCTCACAATTATATTGTGCTTATTGGCTATTTTATTTATTCTTTAAATTTTCTTTAAAATGTAGATTCCTTTACTTCTTGCTTCAGTTTATTTCCTTACTTTTAAAGGGAGAAATCAAATAGTTAATGTAGTTTATTTGAGGTGGAAACAACATTTCTGTTTCTTATAGTACTTTAAAAACATTTTTCCATTAACACTTATGTCTTTCTACTCTATATGAGTTGGTTTATCAAACAAATGCAAGAAAAATCAAGACAAGGAAAATATAGTAATAAAATAGAATGAAGAGATATAGCTATGAAGGGATCTCCCCTCAGATGAGATAGAAATTTTAATTGACAAAAGTAATTTCTGCATTTTCTCACAGCTGAGATGGTAAAAGAAGTTCACCTACCACATTCCAGATACTAGGATAGGTGGCTTTGTATTTGCACACATATACTGCTTCCTTGTTTTCTCTGACAATGGTAAATGTTCTTATGTAAGATGGACCTCACAACAGAGAGGAAAAGGGCAAAGAGGCCCTTAGTTTTATCCCACTTGAGGATTTCTTTTCTACTTAGCTTACCTCAACAGAGGAGTGTGAAACTGAACAATAAAAATTAGAATACTAGGAAATGCCTCCTAAATTATTATTGTGTTTTTGTTTTAACATTTATTTTATTGTTTGAGAAAAGGAGAGAGAGAGAATACAGGAGGGCCCAGGGCCATCCCCATAGTTGTACATCATTAGTTATGACATGGTTTCATTCCATACAGGTGGATGTGGTACCACATGGGACAGTAACTGAGCTGGGGCCCTACTGCATGGGAAGTGAGAACCTTTGCCATCTCAGTGGTTACCAGTTGCACCCCAGTTTAGCATATGTGTTTTCACAGGCCAGGGCTGGGATTTGATCCCCAGACCTTGCAATTGCAAGGCAAGCACTCAACCTGTTGAGTTATCCTGGCATCCCCTATTAATCTGTGTTTTTATTATAGCTTGCTAACCACACCAAGCTCATCCTGAACAAATTTGGGGTGTTGTTATGTACTGTGTGTATGTGTATGTGTGTGAGGGGGAAGTTGGGAGAGAAAAAGGGGTGGAGAAATGATGTGATGACCTAGGTGGATGGCCACACAAGAAAAGGTGGCTAGGAATAAAAAGAGAAATGAACAGTCAAAGCTGTCAGTGTCCCCGACATTTCCCTGACCCACCACCACTTCAACGAACACCTTTGCTGTCACATGCATCTCTTTTATAAGCACAGTCTTCCCCCCAGCTTGTTAAAAGTTGCATTCATCCCGAAGAGCTCTCTTTGCAGGGTAGCTTCGTGAATAGCCTTTCTGTATACCTTGAGTGGTCAGTAAAATCCTTTTGATTTTTGTTCATAGAGGAAAATAGAGATTTTTTTCCTTTTTGATTTTTTTCTCAGCAAAACCCAATGACTGCCTTTCATTCCATCTGGGATGCTAGGACATTGGACCTAAATATTTTTCCTAATGCCTTCAACTCCTAAATAAGAAAGGGCTAGAATGAATAATCAGATGGGAGACAAGGCCACCTTCTGGGAATGTGCATCTGATGGGAGGAGTAGAGCACCTAATGAAGTTCACAGTGACACCAGAATGAGCTTCTATCCAGGGCAGGTAGTGCAACAGGAAAATGAATGATCTCTTATCTGGACACAAGAAGCTCACAGAAATAAACACTGACCATGTGGTTTTTCTCATTTGCTGGAAAGTTTTGGAAATGATAGTTTAAGAGGAGGAGAAGATGTCTATTTTTAATCTTGTCTTCTCATTATAGCTATTCCATTGCTACCCCATTTATACCATAGGCTTTTTACAGGTTGTGAATCTTTTATAATTTTTTTCAGAAAGAGCTTCATGGTTGTATTAGATTGCCAGATGCTTATTAAATCTTTATTGTATCCTTATTATATAATTAATCTGTGAATCTTGGCATTCTAAGGAACTTTATTCCATAAAGAAATGAATGTAAGTTTACTTCATCAGCATGGGTACTGAGGAAGGCTTATAGATAGATGCTCAGTACACAATGTGACAGTACACATTGTTTTTGCTTAACTATAAGTTTATAGAACTTATGTTCTGAGATTTGCTGACAAAACATTTTTAATGAAAACATTTCTGAAAAAAAAACAAAAAAACAACAAAACAAAAACCCTGAAACTATATTGTAACATCTTACATAGACTAATTAGAAGAGGCTGTCTTCTTGAAAAAAAAACCCAAAAAACAATTATAAAAATATACTCAATATCTCTCTCCTTAATTCATTTTTCAAATAATTAAATGGATTATAAAAAACCTTTCAGTATTTCTACATGAAAGAAAAAAATGTTCCAAAATGCAGTGTCTGAAATGTGTAGATGTGCAGATTAGACATATTTACTTATCTTGAGATTTTGGGGAGCAGATATCAGCCTCACTGAAATGACAAATAGTTTTGATTTTCTTAAAAGTGATATTCAGGCACATATATCTAAAATACACCCCCGTATAGGTAATCTGATTTTTGCAGAAATCTCTTCTTCAGAACTCTTTGATAGAGCAGGGTGATTGATTTGAAACAACCACCCCTACTCCCTTTCACAGAACAGTGCTTACAAGGAATTTATAGTAAGTACTTCAGAAAAAAATAAATAAATAAAGCATTCCTAAAGATATTAGGCTCTTTTAGCTTTTAGTGTTTTGTTTTTTCCATGTATTTTAATATAGCACCTGGATTAAGCCTTTTCTTTATCATGTTCATGTCTTAAACACAGTGAATTCTCTGCCCTGTATCGTCAGTGTTCATGCTTATATTCTTTAATCTTCTGAATCTCTAACTTAAAAAAAAACAAAACATTCAAATGAAATGTTCATATTCTTGGCAAAAAATGATAATGTTTCCCACTAATGCTAGAAAACCCATACACAAGTACATTGAACAATCTTCTCTTACCATACAGTGACTATCTATAGGCTTGGCTTTTCCAGAAGTAAATCATAAGTAATCTGATGGATTTATGCATTTGGATTTACTCATTTTGGTAATTAATACAATTTTTTTTTCTGCCACATTAAAAAGTGGTTTGCTTCCAGTGCATAGCTTGCCAAATACATCACTCTATGGTAGGGGAAACCATTTACTCTAACTTTGCCCTGCTTGATTGGGGAGTAGGGATGAGAGTAAAGAGTTGAAGGGAGCATTGGAAAGATCAGCTGAAGAGGTTCCGTGTAAGTACAGTGGTAACTTGATACTCATTGTTAATTGGTTCTGGGAGGCTCAACGAATACCCAAAATGCTAAGTACCAAACAATTTTTTTCCATAAGAAATAGTGCAGTGGTACCTTGGTCCTCAATGTTAATTGGTTTTGGGAGGCGGGACAAGTATCAAATAAATAATGAATACTGGGACAAATTTTTTGTGTCAAAATGTGTTGAGGACCAAACTCAATGAGTTTCAAAGCAGTCAAATACCAAGGTATGATTGTATAGTGTTTAAAGATCTCCCTTCTCTATAGAAAAGTTCTAGAAAGGAGGTAGAAAACCCAGGTAAATAGGGGGGAAGCTGAAAGTCCCCAACAGTGATTGGTAAGTTTGAAACATTTATCTCTGGTGTGTGTTATTCTAAGAATTATTTCCATGGTTATCTGCACTCATTAAAAACCAAAGCTAAATGGTCACAATTGGGAAGTCTCTTTAGCAAATTCCAAACCCTGTGTTTTTTTCCAGATTCTCATTTCCTAGACGAATTATGTCTTACATTAACACATCCATTATTTTCTCAGCTTAACTCCCCAGTTTAAAGAGGAAACTTTGATATTCAAATGGCTTTTAAAATGCAGAAGTACTTTCATTTGCCAATAGTGAGATCAAAGTAAATTCTTTCTGTTTTCTTAATTAAAAATCTAAATAGTTTCTTTTTCTCTCTGAAGAATAAATAGTCCTAGACTGAACCATTTCTGACACTGCTGGCCCCCCTGCTACTTAATGAATGCAATGATTAATTCATAGAGGCTTTGAGGGTGGATGGGAAAGAAAAAATAAAGATAAAACAGATGGAGGGAGCAGAGGGAGAACTGGGTGATGGGGTGAATATAATGAGAAGAATTTATTACAGGTAAAGTAAAGTTCTGCCCTTACCTTCAGTAAATTAATGATATAAATACAGGTTATTCTCTATGCTGAGTAAGAGTACAATAAATTTATGTATAGGATCGTGTGGCCTCTAGAAAACAAATGTGATCATGCCTGCATAGTAGAAGAACTTTGTCTAGGCTGAGAAAAAGAGTATTCGGCCACTGGCCATACCCTGAATTGTGCCTTGTTTAGGAATCCTTACTGTGGAAGGCTATCAGGGCCTGCAGCAAATCACATTGTATTCACAAATAACAGTTGGTTATTTGTCTTGGCAAAAAGCTGATTCAAGTGTATGAAAGGATCCTCCCAGGCTTCCCCATCTGTTTGTTATTGTTGGCCCTACCTCCAGAAGTTTTATTCACCTCTATCTGCATTTCTACTTACTACTCTTTACTTTCTCATAGTACAGTCTCTTCACACCAGCCAATGTGCCCCTTTAAACATATAATTCAGGTTATGCTACTACTCTGTTTACAGTCCTCCAACTGCATTCCATTATGCTCAGAATAAAATTAAAACTCCATCTTTGTCCTCAGTATTCTCTGTGATGCTGCTTTTGACCATCCTTCTAATTCCACCTTCTATCACCCTCCCTTTGGCTCAATAATCTCTATCCACCTAGCACTTCCATTCCTTGAATATCACAGAGGGAGAGCATTCCTATCTTAGAGCTCTTGAAGTATCTATCCTGTCTGTCTGGAATGTTCTTATCTAAATCTCCCAAACACTGGATCTCTCTCTCTCTCTCTTTTATTTATTTATTTTTTTAATATTTATTTTATTGTTTTCGACAGAGACACAGAGAGAAGGGGTGGGCCCAGGGCATTCTCCAGAGTTGTACATAATCAGTTTTCGACATCGTTTTGTTCCACACAAGTGGGCTGGGGCTGAGCAGGGTGGGAACTGGGCTGGGGGCCTCTCCTGCATGGGAAGCACACCCCAGTTCGGCATATGGGTCCACACAGGCTGGGGCTGGAGTTTGATCCTTGGTCCTTGGGGCAGCAAAGCAAGCTCTTAATCTGTTGAGCCATCCTGGCTCCCCCACCACCACCCCCCTTTTTTTTTAAATCACTGAAATGTCAGTTTAAATGTCACCTCCTCAAAGAGGCATTCTATTATTATCCAAATACTATCTCTGTTGTCTTTATAAACTCAACTGTATAATTTTTTAAATAGGACTTATCACACTTATTTTCCCTCCTTATTTGTTGTCATTATGTCTCTCCTTCACATTAGAATATAATATGAAAACAAAGGTCCTATCTAGTTTGTTGACTCCTTTAACTCAGGCCCTTAACAAATATGTGAAAAACTAGAAAGGCAAGAAGGCCCTCGGCCAGTGGATGAAGTCTCCTGGTATTGCTGAGTGTTCCTAGAGTTGCAGGTGGCTTTGTTTGCAAATGGAAAACAGGCAACCCTTCCACTTCTGTGTGATTACAGTGTTTGCATGGAGTAAGGGAAGACACACATGTGATCCAAGCCTTACCAGTTGGAAATTCGGAGCAGAAGTGGCTGGGGGTGGGGAGTGAGAGATGGGGGTGGGGGCAGTAAGCAAAGGAGATTGTTTTCCTACAAGATGATGTGGCATAAATCTACCTCCACTGCAGTTCTCCATGTGGCCATGTTAACTGTGATTTTAAACAGTTCAAGTACATTATCACATGATAAATATATGGTATGTCAATTAATTATAGCACATTCTCAAGCGTTTTGTTAATATTGTTAAGTGCCCCATTCAGGAATACACTCCCCAAAGAAATGAGATGAGTCCAGCATCACAATTTAAAACTACATGTATAGACTCACTGATTAGCAACAGAGATGACAGAAATATTGTCATTGGTAAAATGAGTAGTTGTCAAGACATTCGGTTGGCTAAAGAATTACACGGACATCTCTGCCCTTTCATGAGGAGAGCAAAGACCTAGACTATTTGCCCTTCCATGAACAATGCATGTAATGCATTGTAATGCAAGGCCAGCAAGCCGCACAGCACTCTGGCTGCAGACCTAGTCCTACGGCCCACTTACTCCTTCATGCAGGCCCGAGGCACATGATGCAATGAAAGGACAGGCTGATCTCGCCATTAGAATTTTGTGTGCTGGCCTCAGAGTGGAACTTTCACACAAAGTACCAATCAGAGAACCAGAACATGGCTGAACTTATGAGAACAGGATGTATAATGTTTCTGCCCCTGTCTCCTCAGAAATGTGTGTACTTGACATAGGCTTCTCTCTGATAACTATTTTTACTGCAATGTACTGCTAATCGTGAGGTTGTGGGGGTAGAGACAAATAACCCCACTGGTGCGTTGTCAGACACTACGTTTGCTGGAGAGCCTGATTCTTATGAGTGATGCATTGACTTCAGTTACTTTATGGGGCATACTCAGCTCCCTCACATCACCCAGAGACCAGCAGTCCACGGCACATCAGCATTCCCTGAGGCCCAACTGGGGGTGAGGGGCAGTTGCTGTTCAAGAGGAGGTCTACAGAGAGCTGAGCATATGGTGCTATTTGCTGTGGCTGGTCAGTAATAAACAGGACATCTGGAAACCTTGCCTGGGAAAATTTGGGCATCTCATTCAAAACAAGCAGAGCATTATGTGTACCACTTTGTTACACATTTAAATCCTCATGGTGATAGGGCTTTTACTAAAAAAAAAAAAAAAATCTCAGTGTAGGACTTCAGTAACTTAAATCCCAAAACTAAAGACAGTCATGTCTCAGTTTAAAACTTCCTAGCATTAGCAACTTGCTAATGCCAATCTGGATTTTCTGATTTGACTTCGTTCCCATGCTAATCGAGTTTTGCTGAACCAGCCCTTTTTTGTTACAGCATTTTAAAAAAATGATTCTGTGTGAGAAAGCAGCCTCCTGCTATAAATGGCTTAACTAGTTTTCTTAATAGTTGATCCTGAAAAAGTATAAATTTAATAGCCTCAGATTCTGAAAAGGGAGAATAATATCTAAAGACCAGCCAGCCACTTAGCAAATTAATGTTTTGGTTCATTAAAGCAAATTGCAGTTAAAATACAAAAATGTTATATGACTTCCAAAGTTTATATAAGCCTTAGCAACATTTTTCAAGACAGGCTATTTAGCCGAGTAGATAAGGGCATGCCTTTCTGAGCCAGGCTGCCTGGGGGTGAATCCTGGCTCTGATATTGGCTAGCTGAATGATCTTGGGAAATTTACTTCGCTGTACTGTTGTTTCTCTACCTGTAAAATTGGAAAAGGAGTAGCAAATGTTGCATAGAATTGATTTAAAATTAAATTGTGTAAGGCCTGAGAAGTGCTTCAAATACTGGCTGAAGCTTGTATTTTTGAAAGATCAACTATTCTCAATATTTTCAAGGTCATTCTTTCATAACTTTGATAGACAGGAAGCTTGTTGTAATAGAAAGAATAACTGGGTCCTATTTGCAGCATATCTACCAACAGCTCTGTGACCTTGAAAAAATGATTTGGCCTCTTTGGGCTTCAGTGTGTGTGTACATACACACAGACACACACACACACACAGACAGACACACACACATACATATGCTTTGGGCTTCAATATATATATATATATATATATATATATATATATATATATATATATATATTGGCTTAGATAATTTCCACATTTTCCTATAATACTAAAATGTTACTGTTCTGTGATATCATTCCCCTCTCTGGAGTTTAAAGAAAATAATTTTAAAAGGAGAGTCTTGGATAGACATAATGAGAATAATAAACATAAATGGAAAGCAGAGAGTGTGTTTAAATTTCTTTTGGCTTCGAGGCAGAACAACAGGATCCAGACCTGTCCTCCCTAACCCATTGTGACTCTCACGTTCTTCTTTCTTTTTTTCTTTTGGTCTGGTCTCATCTTGGCAACAACATGGATAGGAAGATAAAAAAGGAAAAAGTGTTGATTGAGGATAAGTGGTTTAAAGATGGGTTTTGGGTTGTGAAGCCACACATCTTGTCTCAAGAAGCCTGAGGGTAATTCAGTATTCAGAGAATGTACAAAAGTTTGGGCCGTGGTCTTGCTGAAAGAGAGATCAACCCCTGTACCTCATGTAATTGGGACTGAGAAGCTGCATTGATTTTTATTTAAAATTCCGTAGCCTGTGGTAGACAGTTAGACAGACTGACTCCTCTATGCCAAGGTGCTCGCTCTTCACACACTATGGGTTGTGCTCTTGTGTTGACTCCTTTCCAACCCATCTCTTCCACAGTGGCCAGTGCAGTCTTCAACCAGGCCTCTCCCTGTCGCAAGACAACGCTAGTTATTGCTGGTTCCTAAAATCTTTGCTTATCAAATTTGGAAATTTCAGGCTTTATTTCATATGGGAAATCCTGCCCTTTCTGAGAAGTGGTTCTATTTGCTAAAATCCTAAGTGATCAAATAATAAAATGGCTCACTTAACCAGCACCTTACAGACTGGGCATTTACACCTTTCTCTCACAGAGGAAGTGACAACTTCAGGGAGATCCTCTTCAGCAAAGAGAGTATTGTGCAAACGGTGCCTGAGGGGCATAGGCTCCAGGCAGGTGTTGACTGAGAACCCCTCACTCGTCCTGACCTTGACCCAAAGGCAAGCAAGGCTGTCTGAGCTGAGGCTCTCTCATGGGCATGATGAGAATGTCCTCTACAGCACACTGTGCAGTATAGTTTAATGAGGAAGTGTATGTGTACCTGATTTATGGACTGGAAAACATCCTTCCAATTAGTTAATTATTTTAAGCTCCCCACAAAATATGCCTTAATGATCAACTCTGTCTTTATAGTTGGAAACAGTTCATCTTTTGCCCAAGAGCTTTATGTTTGCTATTCTTTTCATTATTTCTATAACTTTATATACTTTCTTCATACTTGAAACCTGATCATTAGCAATATGCATTCTGTAGCTTTTTCTGTGTGTAAATTGTAATCAGTGCTTTTTATTAGCATCTTTTCATGAGTTGTAATTGCAATACTTCTGAACTTTTCATAGCACTTAGTTTGTACAAGTATAAAACATGAGGTAAAGTAGAGAAATTAACTAATGTTTTTAAGTAAAGAAGAATTTCATGAAATATAAATTAAAAGTCATAATGCTTTTATCAGGAAAGTATGAACAATTAACAACAAGAAAGAAAACGGGGGATGCCAGGATAGCTCAGTGGGTTGAGCATTTGCCTTGCAATTGCGAGGTCTGGGGATCGAATCCTGGCCCCGGCCCCTGCAAACCCACGTGCTTGACTGTGGAGCAACTGGTAACTGCTAGGCCTGTGGCAAAGTTTTCTGTCTCCCATGCAGGAGGCCCCCAGTTTGTTTTCTGCCCCATGCAGCCCCACATCTACCTGTGTGGAATGAAACTAATGATGTGCAACTATGGAGACTGCTCTGGGCCCTTTCCCATCTCTTTCTCTCTCTCTCCTTCTCTCAACAGTAAACATAAAATAAAAAAGGAAAACAGAAGGCTAACTTCCTCCTTATCAATAGCACAGGGGAACCCCTGTCCTGGTGTCAATATAACTGAGTCCATCATGGTTGCAGTTTTCCTGCCAAACCTAGGAAATGAACAAAAAAGACAAACAAAACAAACCAAAAAAACTTTAGTTGTTTATTTTGGAGTTTTAAAGATTTTACAAGAAATGTAAAACTGTTCTTAAGAAAAACAGACTGCAAAGAGTTGACCTAATCAGTGAAGTGTAAAGAGTGCTACATGTCGGCCTGAAACTGGAAATTGGGTTAATGTTGCTCATAGCCATACTGTGTATGGATCTCCCTATATGAATAAACCCCATAAATGGCAGCATGCTACCCAGGGGGCCCGTCTGTCTTTTTGTAGGTCTATGACTTTGCCTTCTAGCCCCAGGAAGTATACTCCCCTACTGAAAATGAGTAGGACAGTGCCCTCAGGGACAAAAGCACATCAGATGGATCCCACCTATTGCTTGAAAACCTAATTCAGTATATGAGATCTTTTATGAGAATATAGCTTTTCATTTGATTTTGTGTCAACCATTTGAAATTGTCAACCATTTGATTTGTGTTCTTTTTGTTGTTCTTGTGGTACAGAGAGGAACTAGGACTAAATGATTTTTCTAGAGACCATAGATAGCTTTTGAGGGACCAAGCATTTTCTTTGGCATCATCTCTTAACCTCTCACACCATCCTCTTAAGGGAGGTACTGTTTTTACAATGAAAAAATTGAGATTCAGTGTAAGTAACTTTTTATGTCCCCAAACTAGTTAGTCATAAAGCGATTTATAAAATATATGGTATTTAGAAAACTAAACTCTTATTAAAATTGTGATACTGTGGAAGAGTCTATTATAAAATTAACCAATGGTACACATTTTGTATTAGGGTTCTTCATACAAATAGAACCAGTAATATGTGTGTGTATGTTTATGCATATATGTACATATATGCACACATGTGTACACACACACACACACAGAAAAAGAGAGATTGGTTTATTATAAGGAATTGGCTCATGATGGTGGAGGTTGAGAGGTCCTAAGATCAACAGTTGGCAAGCTGGAGACCCAGAAGAACTGGTTGCTAGTTCTAATCTGAGTCTGGAGGCCTGAGAACTAGGAGTCAATGATACACATTCTAGTCCAAAAGCCAGGCAGGCTGGAAACCCAAAAAGAGCCAATGTTTCAGTCCAAATCTGGAAACCAGAAAAGACAGTGTATCAGCTCAAGGCAATGAAGCAGGAGGCAGTCCTGTGTGGAACTTTTGTTCTACCGGTACTTCAACAGATTGAATGAGACCCATGCGGGAGAGCAATGTGCTTTACTCCATCTACCAATTCAGATGTTAATCTCAGCCAAAATCACCCTAACAGACACACCCAGAATAGTTATTTGACCAAGTGTCTGGACACTCCATGGCATGGCCGAGTTGACACAAAGCATTAACTGTCACACATATGGTATATGGTTCTCAGGCAACCAGTACTGATGTTTGTTGACTGTCTTCCATGTGCTCAGCTCTCCACCATGCACTGGAAGTTTTCAACAAAACAGATCTGCCCTGAGTGATTGGAGAAGACAGGTCTGATATCATCTAAGAAGAAACATTCTTTGGGTCTCTGGAGCCATGCTATCTGTTAGAATACAGGGCAAGCCACAAACACAAACCACATAGGTAATTGTAGAATTTCTAGTAGCCCCATTAGAAAAAGTAAATTTCAATAACTTATTTTAACCAGTATTCCAAAATGTTATCATTATAATATGTAATCAACATGAAATTATTTTTTTAGATTTATTTTATTGTTTTTGACAGAGACAGAGAGAGACAGAAAGAAGGGGGAGGGCCCAGAGCAGTCTCCATAGTTGTACATCATCAGTTTTCAACATGGTTTTTGTTCCACACAGGTGGGCGGGGGCTGCACAGGGTGGGAACTGAGCTGGGGGCCTCCTGCATGGGAGGCATGCCCCCTCAAGCCAGGGGCCAAACCAGGGGATGAGAACCGAATTGGAGGTCTCCTACATGGGAAGCACACCCCAGTTCAGCATATGGGTCTGCACAGGCTGGGATTCAATCCTTGGTCCCTGGAGCTGCAAAGCAAGTGCTTAACCTGTTGAGCCATCCCAGCTTCCCCCAACATGAAATTATTAACAGACTAGTTTATATTGTTTTTTGTTTTTTTTTATCCTGTGTCTTTGAACAGCATGTATTTTTAGCTACAGCCACTTCAGTTCAGACCAGCCACTGCTGACATGCTGCGTATCCACATATGACTTTTGGCTGTTGGATTGGCAGTGTGGCCACAGTGCTTTCTGTCAATACTGTTTTATGTATCTTGGCTCATTGTGTTCTGGACTTAGAACTGAACAACTGAGGTTTTGGGGGAAAGAGCACCTGTTTGGAGGACTTGATATGACATGAGAGAGGTTTATATGATATTTCAGAGGACAAGCTGTCTGGGAGAATCAGACCTGGAGCATCAGCACTTACTCTTCATCTATATACTGCTGGAACTGCATTGGTACAAGGTTATCGATTTTTTGTGGACCAGAATAGGCTTGCTCTTGGGCAGCCCTACTTGTAGCTATTACTATAATACTGCTTGCTCTGCATTCCTTATGTCACTTTCCTCTCAAGTCACATTTACTATTCCAGGCCTCACAAGGAACTCCTGGGCCTGGGGGAGGGTAAACTGGTATAGAAAAGAATGGGCTAAATCATATTCCACACAAGTTTCTTATATTGTAAAACAATCGATAGTGAGAATACTCTCTTATCACAAGATTTTGCTGATTTCCATGAAATGCATATAATATTATTCACTTTTCACTTCCAGTTCCCACCAGCAGCTCCCTTTTAGATAAAGTTTTGTAGTTTCCCCTGAGGGTGCCTCATGCAGCACACATCACAAGATGATAGGAGAATTCCATCTCCATCAGCCTTTCTCCTTGTCCCGCTTAGGTAACTGACAGTAAGATGCTACACGAATACCTTCACGTCTTTTTTTCTTGATGAGGTGTTCGTAGGCAGATTTTCCCACGCAGACATCTTGAGGTCTATTTGTGTCCTCTGTTCTTCAGTCTCCCCCAGCTCATCAAATTTCCCTTAATGAATTTTTTTTCTTTTTGAGCGTCAGTTTGCAAGTGAAAATGTCATTGATACTAAATATCAAGAGAAAAATCATCTCAACTCTTAAGGGACTAGGGCCACGGAAAAGTAGTGGCTGACCCTGAATTTAGAGATAGAACAGATTTATAATCCAATGCTTATTATTCTCCAGTGTTATTTTTCTTAAAACATAATTTGAGGGATCCAAGATGGCGGCATGAGAGGAGAACGCCGATAACTGCCTGGGAAGGGCCTTGTGAACAGAGGGGAATCCACAGGGGAAACCCTGAGAAGAAACCTCAACTAAGAGAACCACACAAC
>PVKE010023578.1:0-24532 GCA_004027555.1 Craseonycteris thonglongyai | reverse complement strand
TTTTTCTTTTGGACTCAGTTGTGGGAGAAGGAGATTTTGGGAGAGGGTTGGGGGAAGCAGACAGCTTCTGTGTCCTGGGGCACTTCAGGTTGCTGTCTTAGCTGTTAGATAGCAGGGTAGTAAAGGTGTGGTCAGGGGTGGGGGCATGTGAGTAGGAGCTAGGGCGGGCCTGAGACACAATAGCAGATTCCTCTTTCAGTAGGGGGGCTGGTGGTTCAATGGGGGCGGGGCGCAGGAGCTCTGGTCTTTCCTCCTCCTGGCTGCCCCTCCTTCAATTGTATCTGTAAGGCACGCCCGCAGGGCAGCACTTGGATGGGCTGGGGCTTGGCAGAGACCCTGGTCGGCCGCGCAGTCCTGCGCACAGGCAATGACACCGCCGAGACCCGGCAGGCAGACCAGTTGCGTGCGCGGTCCACAACGCCCCAGAGGCCCGGTGGGCGGGACGCCAAAAGCCCAGCTGCGTGCTCGTGAGCAGGCAGCAGCGCTGCCGTGGCCCGGTGGGCAGGGCACCAAAAGCCGTTCCCGCGCATAGGCAGCGGTGCTGCGGCGGCCTGGCAAGCAGCCCTGTGCCAAAAGCCCTGTAGCGCACCGGTGAGCAGGCAGCGGTGCTGCAGGGCGGCCCGGTGGGCGGGGCACCGAAAGCCCGGTGCGCGCACGCAGTGATGCACAGCGGCCCAGTGGGCGGGGTGCCAAAAGCCCAGCCGCGCACTTCCGCGCAGGCAGAGTCGCTGCAGCGGCCTGGCGAGCGGGGCACCAAAAGCCCAGTTGCGCGCTGGAAGCGGCACCGCGGAGGCCCGGTGGGTGGGGCGCCGAAAGCCCTGCGCGCACAGGCCGTAGCTCAGGCGGCAGCCGCTCTACGCTCCCGGCTCTGTTGAGACCGCCGGATTCACTCTAAGCACGTCCAATGCAGCTCTGCCCACTCAAGCCCCAGCCCTCACTCCAAGAGCCCTGTCCTCAGAAGGCGCTCCCTCACAGTCAGTCTCCTCTGTAAATCAGGGGTGCTGAGCTGTTGTGGGCCGGTGCCCTGCTCTCACCCCGCCCGCCGGGAAGTGCAGCCACCCTGCCCCACAGTCCCTGTTCCACTTTAGGCTCTGTGATCTGATTAGGGCACTATATGCTGTCCCTTGAGTTCGGATGTTAAATTGTCCACAGTCTTGTGGGGCTTCCACGCTCCCTAGGTCTCGGCTTCCAGCCCGCCCTCGATCCAGCTCCACTGTGACCGTAGTCCCCCAATCCCCCTTTGTTTTTGCCAGCCCCGGGCTGCGCTCCGAGTCTCTGTCCCCGAACCGCTGCTTCCCTTTTCCTCTCCCGTTCTCCCTTTTTTTCTCTAACCTTTGTGTGTTGTTCTGTGTTGTGTGGTTCTCTTAGTTGAGGTTTCTTCTCAGGGTTTCCCCTGTGGATTCCCCTCTGTTCACAAGGCCCTTCCCAGGCAGTTATCGGCTTGCTCCTATCATGCCGCCATCTTGGATCTCCCACATTATCCTTTATAATTATATTTTCTGTAATGTTTTCTACAAGTATTTTGGTATCATTTCTGAAGCATTGCTTCTCTTCTAATACTCTCAGGAATTTCAACTTGGTGGACGATACTTTCTCCTCAGTGTAAAACTGCTGACATCAGTGAGGTCTGAATACACCCTCTTGGGTTTTGCTTCCATATAAATTGTCTGGAGAACCACAAACCATGATTTCTAGATGACAACCATTGCCCATTTTTGTTCATTGACTTCTTAGAATAAGTTGTCTGTCAGAGTTTCTTTATGTCAAAGCCTTCAACTATATCTGAAGGCTTATCCTTTGTTCAGTAGACTAAGCTTTTTCATACAATTTCTTTGATGATTCAATTCCTTTCTGAGGTGGTTTCCATTGGCCTTTTATTCCTATGTTTATTTTTTGAGGGAGAGGCTCACCTAATTGCCCTCCACAACCCTGCTCTGGAAGGCCTTGCTGGTTCCTACAACCTGCAGAGACTTCAGTAGAAAGAATATAGGCATTACCTCCAATCTGGGCCCCTTGGAGGAATAATAGCAATATCAACTCTTCACTTGTATTCTGCTAAAAGCTTTTCCTACATTATCCCATTTAATCTTAAAAATGACCCTTCAGAGTAGGTATTATTATTGTCTCTTTTAATTTGTTCAGAGAGGTTAAACAACTTGTCCAAAGTTACACAGCTAGTAAGTAGCAAAGCCTGGTCCTTTGAACTTTAACAATAATCTAATCTCTGTACTGCTGTCCCAATTTCCTCTCACTTTTCACCCTGTCCCTGTGACCTACTAGGAGCCCCAACTTTGCCAAGGGAAATAACACTGTCAGCCCAAGCTTGGCACTAGGGCTTGCCCAGCCCAGCTGGACTTGCATGACAGAGAGGCCTTATTCTCCAGGCTCTGTGTTCCTCCACAGCCATTCTCTGAGAGATGAGATCATCAAGCAATTACTAGCTGCTGCTCTGGGCACGAACCTGCAATGCCAGTGCCTTTCACACATTCCAGTCTCCCATTGGTAATCATCACCAGGTGAGTGGGCCCTTGGAGAAGCCCCAAGGCAGAAGGAAACTAAATTAAAAGCCCAGGTAGCAAAGATGCTGTATTCTCTCTCTGTATAACAAATGATCCCAGAGTTCAGCAGCTTAAAACAAAAACACATTATCTCACAGTTTCTATGAATGCATCATCTAGATGTGGCTGAGCTGGGGGTCTCTGGTTTAAGTTCTCTCATAAGGTTGTAGTCAAGCTGTTGGCCAAGAATGTGCCCTCATCTGAAAGCTCGACTAGAGTTAAAGGATTCAATTCCAAGTTCATTCACATGGTTGTTGGCAAGCTTCAGTTCTTCATGAGGTACTGGACTAGGACCTTAGTTCTTCACCATGACACATGGGCCTCTCCAGAGGCCTGGTCACATGGCAACTTGCTTCTCTCAGCACAAGTGATCCAAGAGAGAGAGAGCATACCCAAGATTATAAAGCCAGTGTCTTTATAATCTCATCTCAGAAGTGCTGCTCTGTCATGTCTGCTGTATTCTATTTGCTAGAAGTGAGTCATTAGTTACTGAAGGAGAAGGGATTACACAGGGCATGAATACCAAGAGATGAGGGTCATCAGGAGCCACCATGGAGAAGTGTATGGGTCATAATTAGCTGGACTAATTCTCTACCACCACCAGTCCCCCCAAAAAACATCCATACTTACCTTGTTCCTCTCTTCATAAAGTTTTGTTTTTTACATTTTTTCCCCTCTAAGCATCGTTTTCTACCATCTTTCCTGCTTGGCTCTTGGAGTCCCCCTACCAACTGGATAGTATCATAGTTGACAACTCTCATTTGCTTAGCCCCTCCGCCCCCATTTTTAAGATTTATTTTGATTGTTTTTGACAGAGACAGAGAGAAGGGGGAGGGCCCAGAGCAATCTTCATAGTTGTACGTCATCAGTTTTCGACATGGTTTCATTCCACACAGGTGTGTGGGGGCTGTGCAGGGAGGAAACTGGGCTGGGGGCCTCTTGCATGGGAGGCACGCCCCCTTGATCCAGGGGTTGAGCCAGGGGCCTCCCACATGGGAAGCACACCCCAGTTCAGAATGTGGGTCCGCATGGGCCAGGGCTCAGATTTGATCCTCGGTCCCTGGGGCTGCAAAGCAAGTACGGTACTTAACCTGCTGAACCACCCTGGCTTCCCCTGCTTAGCCCCTTTTAAATGCTGGGTCATGGGAAAGCCGGGATGGCTCAGTGGTTTAAGCGCTTGCTTTGAAGCCCCGAGGACCGAGGATCGAATCCCAGCTCTGGCCCAGGTGGACACACATGCTGAACTGGGGTGTGCTTCCCGAATGCAGTGAGGCCCCCAGTTCAGTTAAAAAAAAACAAACAAACCTTAAATGCTGGGTCAGACACCTCACAAAGTAAAGGATACAGAAATGAAGGCTTGGAGAGGTGAAGTAACTTGCCCAAGATCACATAGTTAGTAAAAAGCAGTCGCATGATTCACTGTCAAAACCATCTGAACTCCAGAACCTTGTTCATGGAAGCTGTGAAGCAGTGTGTCTGAATGCATGATCCATAGACCACCTGTGTTCAGGTACGGTTAACATAGCTAGACAATTACTCCCAGGAAGTCTTGGCAGGTTCAGGACCCATAGTTATAGCTGAACAAACAGTTGCATTCTGAGAAAACAATGCTCTGGGTTAAAACCTGCAATGAATATTCCTTGTTCCCAGGCTGGTTTTATGTAAGCCTGAAAGAACTATAGCTCACTTGCTTTCTTTTCCTTAGATCTTCCTACCTACCTATACATATTCACTCCATTTAATCATGAAGCCCCTTGTGTTACCAGAGGGCAACCAAGTCCGGGCTCACGCTGCCTGTGCCATTCTGCCAACACAGGTGTTGGGTGATAGAATAAGCACTTCTTGTCAGAGCACCGGTGACCTGAGAAGTCAGTTGGTTTCCACCCTCAAAAGTTGCCTTAACATTCTCAGTCCAGTTAGGGGTTTTTTAAAGGGAAATTTTGCCATTCTTCCAGAGGAGGCAAGGGCTATACTATGAAACAACCAACAATCACTGTTACTAGGGAATTAGGGCTGTGGGTTCTACTGATTGGTCGAGGCTAAGGAAGGGGCAATTGATCATGGCTTCAGGTCCTGGTGTCAGTCATGGTATTGTTAGGCCCAGTTCCCAGGGTATGTGGTCTGTGGGGGTTGTTCTGCTCTCACAAACCCAGAGCTAAAACACACTGAGGCCAAGACATTATCTTAATTTGATCAAAAATGTTTCTATGGTTCATACACCTGAAGCATTGTTTCCAGAAATGATTTTGATGTTGACCAGAATCCAGTGTCCTAGGGGTTTAGTGATTAAATGGAATGGACACACAGTATGTGTACAGGTAGGTAGGACAATCTAAGGGAAAGTAAGCAAGTAAGTTACAGTTCTATTGGGCTTAAACAAAGTCAGCCTACAATAAGGAATGTCAACTGCAGGGTTCTTTTTGTTTGTTTTGGGGGGTTGTTTATTTTTTAAGATTTATTTTATTGCCTTTGACAGAGAGAGAAACAGAGAGAAGTAGAAGGTCCCAGAGCAGACTCCATAGTTGTACATCATCAATTTTTGACATGGTTTCATTCCACACAGGTGGGTGGAGGCCGTACAGGGCAGTAACCGGAGTGGGAGCCTCCTGCATGGGAGGCCCCCACAAAAACTGAACTGGGGGCCTCCTGCATGGGAAACACACCCCAGTTCAGCATATGGGTCCACATGGGCCAGGGCGGGGACTTGATCCTCAGACCCTGGGGCTGCAAGGCCAGTACTTAACCCACTGAGCTATCCCAGCTTCTCCCAACTGCAGGTTTTAACCCAGGGCATTGCTCTCTAAGACCCAATTGCTTGTTGGGCCATAACCATGGGTCCTGAACCTGCCAAGACTTCCTGGCAGTCATTTTTAAACTATGTTAATCCTAGGCTGGAGATTCTGAGGCCTATAATGTGGGGCTCTTGTGTCCAGCCCTGTTTCACTAGGACATCAGATTCTGGTTAACATCAAAGCAAGTTCTAGAAACAAAGCCTCAGGTCTGTTAACCATAGAAACAGAGTCTCTGTCAACTTAACATCTTGGCCTCAGTGTGTTTTCGCTCCAGACTCAGGAAAGCAGAATGGCCGCACAGAGCGTGTGCCCTGGAGACTGGCCTAAATAATGCCATGACTGACATCAGGACCTGAAGTCATGATCAATTGCTGCCTGCCTCAGTTCCGACCCCAATTCCCCAGCAACTGTAATGAATGATTTTTTTCCCCTATAGGGCTAGCTTCTAGAGGCCTTCCTCACAGTTGCCCCTCTCGGACTGTGCCCGCTCTCCCTTGAGTGTATTCAATAAACTGCTTCTCTTCTTCCTACTTTGTAAATTCTTTCACAACCCACAAGCAGCCACCACAGCTCCACAGTCTGCACCAGATCACCTAAGGCACTCACTAAAATTTATATGCTAAGAGGATGCCGCGATGGCTCAGAGGGTTCAGTTTTCTCTTTGCAGCCCCGAGGTCTGAGGATCAAGTCCTGGTCCCAGGTCCAGCCCATACGGACCCATATGCCGCAGTGGGTGTGCTTCCCATGATGGGGGAGCAGTTTGGTTCCTGCCAGGGTGAGCTTCCATGCGGGAGGTCCCCGGCCTGGTTCCCGCCCTGTGCAGCTCAGCACTCACGTGTGCAATGAAACCATGTTAAAACTGATGACGTACAACTATGGAGACTGCTTGGGGCCCTCCCCCCCTCTCTCTGTCTCTCTCTGTCTCTCTCTGTCAAAAACAATAAAAAAAATTATATGCTAGGTCTTCATCTCTGCCTATAAACCTGCATTCTGGGGGAAAGGAAATAAGAAGAGTAGGAAAGCTGCCCGGTGCCCCCGTGATGGGCAGGTGGAAAAGGGTCCGCAAAGACCTGTGCATGGTCAGGGTCCAGCCAGGCGGGGTGTTATCCAAAGTGGACTGACTGGAGATGCAGGCTTGCCCTGGAACCCATTAAAAGTCAAAATAGAGATGCTGAAAGGTATCTTTAAATTCCAATAAAAGGGCAGGGCTGAAAGCAAGAGACAAAACCAATGGGTCAGGAACTCAAAAGACTCATCAGTCAAAAGCAGGAACAGGTAGGAAAGACATAGACAAACTGACCACTGAGAGGGGCTTCCTATTGGCTGTGCTGCCGAGGTCCAGGGGTGGGTGGGTCAGCTTCGTCTAAAGGTTTTTCGTTCATTGTTACACAACCAAGAGGAATGCTGTTATGGGCCATCATTTCCCCTTCTGTCACCTTCCATGACCCTAACTCAGATTTGCTGAGATTGACAGCTGCCAGAGGAGCCAGCCCCACTGTCTAGTATGTGTGGTTAAAAATAATCTTTAGAACTTGCTAAGCTGGCTTCTGAATATCTATGGCTCTAGCTGATGTGTGATCTTCATGCCGTTACATGAATTTGAAAACTACTCGCTTCCAGAATGCATTGTTGCCCTGGCTGCTGGTTGCTTGTCTCCCCATATTGTCTCTCTATCACCTACTGGCTCCAGCTCATTCAATCTGTCACCCCGAGGACCACAACCTGTGTTTTGATCCACTGGGCTTTAAGTCTTTGCCTGCTTATCAGGGAAATGAAAAGAAGCTTGAACTTAGACAATAACAAGGGGGTTTCATCACAGTTTCTTATTTTACATATTTCTTTTTCTCAAGGATTTCTTTGCTTCAGCTGTCTCAGGGGGGCAGGTACAACAAAATGACAGAAATGAAAACACTAAGACACATTAAAATGTTCTACCAGCAACTGCCAAGTCCTGAGCTTTGGGAAAATAAGCTGATGAAAAGCATGGCTGTCCCTCTGTTAATGACAGGGAGTACAGCCTCAGATTGATGGCTTTGGACTTAAGCCCAGGAATTGAACAATATGATAATGATGCAGTTTAACAATATGATAATGATTGTAATTATTATAACTAACTTTTATTGTTTCCTATGTGCAGTACTATGCATTGTGTGTGTGTATATGTCTATATCTATATGGATCAAATCCCATTTAATTATTACTACAGTCCTATGAGGTAGGTAATACTAGTATCCCCATTTTATAGAGAATTAAACTCTGGCACAGAGAATTTCAATAACTTGAACAGAAACCCAACTCAAACTAGCTTAATCTAAAGAGATTTGTTGGCTCATATAATTTGAAAGGATGGGTGAGGTGGGATTAGAGGTAGCTTCAGACACATCTAGATTCATGGGCCTCTGTGATATCTCTAAAGGATTTTGTCACTATCTCCATCGCTCAGCTCTGCTTCCCTGTTTGTCTTGACCTCATTGTTTGTTGCTACAGTTGCATTTCCAGATGACCAGAATCAACTCCAGGTTTACCTACTGGAGCACCAGTGAGGCTATGCTTGTCACGAGGCAAAGCACTGGCTTGCCCCTTTAATTCTTCCTCTCACAGCAGCCATACCACAAATCCAACCATGTCACGTCCTTACTTAACACTCATCCTTTCCTTTTCACCATCATCTAGGATAATGTCGAATCTCTTTAGTATGATCCCCAAGATCTCCCATAATCTGGACCCTGTGTGTCTCTGAGTTCACCTCCCATAGAAACTCTGTTCCTGGCAGGCCACAGGGCTGATGCCCCCTGGATATTCTTTCTCACCTCCATCCCTTTGCTCCTGTTGATTGCTCAGCCTGCAGTACCCTATCCCTACTTCTGATTCCTCCTGGAAAATGCATATTCATCCTTAAGTATTCAAATTAAGCCTTTCTTCCTCCACAAAGCCTTTTCTGGAGTCTGAGGTGTTGGTGATCCCATTCTCCAAGCTCCCTAATGCCCCTTGTTTCCACCCTTCTATAGCTAGACTTGCCTACTTGCATTGAAATGGTTTTCCTGTCACCTCTACCAGACTAAAGCCCCTTGAAAGCAGAAATCATGTCTTACTTATTTCTGGAACCTATCAATATAAGAATGGTCAAACCTACAAAAATTTTTTATGAAAATGTATTTTAGGGGGTCGGTCATCAAGATGGCAGCATGAGAGGAGCACTTGAAACATCTCCTGGAAAGACAACAAATGAAACAACTAAAATCCACCCAGAGAATCGCTAAGCAACACATAGCCTCAACTGAGGAACACACTCATCACAAGAAAATGCCTAAAGCTGGAGAAAGGGAGGCGAGTGAGAGAGAAGGAAAGGGAGCTGTGTGAGGACCCACTGCAGAGCACGACCCAGAGACCTACCTGGTGACCCACCCAGAGGCTGACCCAAGTCCAGCAGAGGAGAGATTGACGTAGGTGGGAGCTGGGGCTGCGGGTCCAAGTGCAGAACGATGCTGGGTGTGTTGGAGGCTTAGGACAGACAAAGGCAAAGGCACAGGCAGCCAGAACGTGGGGTGAATGGCAAAAGCGGGCGTGGCTGGTTGTGGTGAGAGGCCCCAGTGGGAGTGCAGGGGGAGCAGCCAGAGTGCGGGGCAGGAGGCCAGAGTGAGGCCCCAGCAGCAGCCAGAGATTGGTGCAGGTCACTGGAGTGAGAATCTGGCTGCCAGTGCGTGGGTCAGACGGCTGGAGCTGGGGGCCCACAAAGCGTGAGGCCGGTGACCAGAGCAGGAGGCAGGCGTTCTGGTGGAAAGAGTGCCAACAGCGAGAGTGTGCTGGTGGCTAAAGTGCAGAGTGGCCCTCCATGAGGTGGGGCCCCAACCGGAGCACTGCGTGGCCTTGGACACAGAGCCTGGCTGCTTCCCCTTGCTCTCTCCCAGGGCTCACCCTGCCAGCCTCACCCAGAGCCTGCCTTCAGTGAGCTGCTGCCAAGAAGCCACCATTACTCTGTGATGCAAACAGACCTGCGCCTTTGCGAGCAAACCCCGCCTCCGCCTTTCCCTCTGAAGTCAGCAAAGGGATCTAGGAAAACTGAAACACAGGTGTGGCAGCTTCTGACAGCAGTGGGATCTCGGAAGCATAGAATACCATCACCCACCATACCTTCCCAAAGAGGAGGCACACAGAGACCAAGGGCAACTGAGTCAAAGAGAAACCCACCTTCTAGGAAGTCTCCCACTGTAAGAAAACCAAATAAACAAGAGAAGATATTATAAGACACTAATATACCAGCCAGGAAGTAGACAAAAGCATTGTTCACATCTACCAAGGGAAACGTCCTCATGTCCAGGAAGACAATGCTCCAATAGCAATGAATACCCTTGTGAACAAAGGTGCTCAGAAATAAAGAAAAATCTCCAGAAAATGAACTTGAAGTTATGAAAACATATGAGCTAAATGACAGAGAATTCAAGACTGTAATTCTGAAAACACTCAAAGGGCTCAAAGAAAATGGGCAGAGTACACAGACAGAGCTAAGTGATCTCAGAAAGGAA
Organism: Craseonycteris thonglongyai; assembly: GCA_004027555.1. NCBI lineage: Eukaryota > Metazoa > Chordata > Mammalia > Chiroptera > Craseonycteridae > Craseonycteris > Craseonycteris thonglongyai. The sequence continues at coordinate 14,659 of PVKE010023578.1, read as the reverse complement.
ATTGAATCTATAAAAAAGAAGCAAATAAAAATTCTGGAGATAAACAACAAAATGAAAAATGAAATAGCTACCATAGGAAGCAAAGCTGATCAGATCAAGGAAAAAAATAGTGAAATCAAAGACAGAAATTTGGAAATGTCACAGAAGAAAAAAGAGAGAGACCTAAGAGCTAAAAGAAATGAAAGATATCTACAAGAACTATCTGACTCCATTAGAAAGAATAATATAAGAAGAATAGGTATTCTGAAGGGAGCAGAGGACGAGATGGGCACAGAGAATTTGCTCAGACAAATAGTAGATGAGAACTTCCCAAATCTATGGCAAGAATTGGAACCTCAAAGTCAAGAAGGAAACAGGATGCCTAACTACTTGATTCCTAGCAGACCCTCTCCAAGGCACAATATACTGAAGATAACAAAGGTCAAAAACAAAGAAAGAATCCTCAAGGCAGCAAGAAAAAAGAACACCAGAACCTATAGAGGAAAGCCCATCAGACTAACATCAGATTTCTCAACAGAAACTCTACAAGCCAGAAAGGAATGGAACAAAGTATTGAAAATATTAAAGGAGAAAAATTACCATCTCAAAATCCTGTACCCGGCGAAGTTATCCTTTAGATATGAAAGAGGAATAAAGACCTTTCCAGATATGCAAAAACTGAAGGAATTCTTGAGCACAAGGCCAGCATTTCAAGAAATACTGAAAGAGGCAGTGTTTTGGACCTGAAACAAAAAATAATAATAAATAGAGATAAACTGGAACAATACAAATATAAAAGGGGAGGAAGTAAATGTTTAAATTTCCAAAGAGAATGGAGGTAAAAAACATCCTTAAGGAAGGAAACCACTGCATATATGAAACATTCTTTTATATATAGTTCATGGTAACCACTAAAAAAGAACTTAGAACTGGGACACATAACAATAAAAGAAAAGAAAACAGAAAAAGCAGTCATAAACACCATCAAACTAAATAACTGATGGGAACAACAAAGCAAAAAAAGAAATAAAGCAAAATAAAAACAAAAAGGGCTACCAGAAAACAAAAGATAAAATGGCTACAGGAAACCCTCATATATCAATCATCACACACATGTAAATGGACTGAACTCACCAATAAAAAGACAGAGTTGCAAACTGGATTAAAAAACAAAAACCAAACTAATGCTGCCTTCAAGAGACACACCTCAGACACAAGGACAAACACAGACTCCAAGTGAAAGGGTAGAAAAAAATACTTCAAGCAAATGGCACCAAGAAAAAAAAAGCAGGTGTAGCCATACTTATATCTGACAAAGCAGACTTCAGGATCAAAAAGATAACAAGAGACAAAGATGGACATTTCATAATAATAAAGGGGACAATACAACAACAAGATATTACACTTAATATATATGCCCCCAACCAAGAAGCACCAAAATTTACAAAGCAACTAGTAACAGATTTAAAAGGAGAAACTGACAAAAACAAAATTATATTAGGGGACATTTAACACCCCATTGACAGCCATGGACAGATTATCCCAACAGAAAATAAATAAAAAAAATCAGCTTTATATGATACATTACAGCAATTGCACATAATTGACATTTGCAGGATACTTCATCCTATAGCACATGGCTATACATTCTTTTCTGGAGCACATAGACCATTCCAAGGATAGACCACATGCTGGGACACAAAGCTAGCATCAGCAAATTTAAGAAGATTGAAATCATTCCAAGTGTATTCTCTGATCACAAAGCTTTGAAATTGGAGATCAGGGGAAGCTGGGAGGGCTCAGAGAGTTAAGCACTCGATTTGCAGCCCCGGAGCCTGAGGATCAAATCCCAGCCCTAGCCCATGTGGACCCATATGCTGAACTGGGGAGTGCCCCAGTTTGGTTCTCACAGGGGTGAGACCCTGGCCCAGTTTCTGCCCTGCACAGCCCCGTAACCACCTGTGGAATGAAACTATGTGACAAACCAATGATGTACAACTATGGAGACTGCTCTGCATCCCCCTCCTTTCTCTGTTTCTGTCTGTCTGTCTGTCTCTCTGTTAAAACCAAAAATAAATCTTTAAAAAAAAAAAAAAAGAACTAGAAAAAGAAGAACAAAAAACACCCAAAGCCAGAAGAAGGAAGGAAATAATAAAAAATAAGGCAGAACTAAATGAAATAGAGAATAGAAAAACAGTAGAAAAAATTAATGCAACAAAGAGCTGGTTCTTAAAAAAAAGAATTAATAAAATTGACAAAACCCCTGACTAGGCTCACCAAGGGAAAAAGAGAAAACACACAAATAATCCAAATTAGAAATGAAAAAGGGGGAATTACAACAGATATCACAGAAATACAAAGGACCGTACAAAAATACTATGAAGGACTATATGCCACCAAATTTTGCAACCTATAAGAAATGGACAAGTTTTTAGAAACATATAGTCTACCTAGACTGAATCAAGAACTGGACAATCTAAACAGACCAATCAACAGAAAGGAAATTGAAACAATCATCCACAACCTCCCCAAAAGCAAGAGTCCAAGACCAGATGGTCTCACTAACGAGCTTTACCAGGCATTCGAAGAGGAACTAACACCTATCCTCCTCAAACTTTTCCAAAAAATTGAAGAAGAGGCAATACTTCCCAACTCATTTTATGAGTCCAACATTACCCTAAAACCAAAGCCTGGCAAGGACATCACAAAAAAAGAAAACTATAGACCAATATCTCTGATGAACATGGATGCAAAAACTTAAACAAAATACTAGCAAATGGAATACAACAATACATTAAAAAGATTATACATCATGATCAAGTGGGATTCATCGCAGGGGCACAAGGATAGTTCAACATTCACAAATCAAACAATGTGATACACCACATAAACAAAATGAAATATAAAAACCATATCATTATATCAATCAATGCAGAAAAGGCATTTGACAAGATAAAACATCCATTTATGGTCAAAACACTTAATAAAATGGGTATGGAAGGAAAGTATCTCAACATAATAAAGGCCATATATAACAAAACTTCAGTGAGTGTTATACTGAATGAAGAAACTGAAACCTTTTCTTCTAAAATCAGGAATAAGACAGAGATGTCTGCTGTCATCACTGCTATTCAACATAGTGCTGAAAGTTCTAACCAGAGCCATTAGGCAGGAAAAAGAAATAAAAGGCTTCCAAATTGGAAATGAAGAAGTTAAACTGTCACTTTTTGCAGATGTCATGATCCTTTATATAGAAAACCCTAAAGATTCCACCAGAAAACTATTACAAATAATAAATGTTGCAGAATACAAAATCAATGTACAAAAATCCACAGCATTTTTATATATAAACAATAAAACTTTAGAAAAAGAAATGAGAAAAATGATACCATTTGTGATTAAAACAAAAATAAAATACATAGAAATAAACTTAATAAAGGATGTGAAAAACTTATACACGGAAAACTATAAGACACTATTAAAAGAAATTAAAGAAGATACAAAGAATGGAGAGATATTCCATGCTCATGGATTGGTAGAATCAACATGGTTAAAATGCCCATACTATCCAAAGCAATATACATATTTAATGCAATTCCCATCAAAATTCTACAGACATTATTTCTAGAAATAGATTTTTAGAAATTATCAGATTCATATGGAACCAAAAAGACCCCAAATCACCAAAGCAATCTTCCAAAAAAAGAATAAGTCTGAAGGCATCACGCTCCCCAACTTTAGTCTATACTACAAAGCATCAATAATCAAAACAAAAAAAAAAGAAAAAAAAATCAAAACAGCTTGGTATTGGCAGAAAAATAGACATATAGACCAAAGGAACAGTATCAAAAACCCAGAAATAAACCCATAAATATATGGACAGATAATCTTTGACAAAAGAGCAAAAAATATACAATGGAGAAAAGAAAGCCTCTTCAGTCAATGGTGCTGGGAAAATCGGAAAACCACATGCAAAAGAAGGAATCTGGACTGTGAAATCTCACCATATACCAAAATTAATTCAAAGTGGATTAAAAACCTCCACATAAGACCTGAAACAATAAAGTGCATAGAAGAAAGCATCTGTACTAAACTTATAGATCTTGGGCTCAGAGATCACTTTATGAACTTGACCCCAAAGGTCAGGGAAGTGAAAGCAAAAATAAATGAATGGGACTATACCAAACTAAAAAAGGTTCTACACACCAAAGGACACTGTCAACAAAGTAAAAAGAAAACCAACCAAATGAGAGAAAATATTTGCAAACAATGCCTCTGGGGCTAATACCTAAAATATACAAAGAACTCATACAACTCAACAAAAAAAAAACTAACGATCCAATTAAAAAATGGGCAGAAGGGAAAGCCAGGATGGCTCAGCGGGTTAAGTGCTCGCTTTGAAGCCCCAAGGACCGAGGATCGAATCCTGGCTCCGGCCCAGGTGGACCCACATGCTGAACTGGGGTGTGCTTCCCGAATGCAGTGAGGCCCCCAGTTCAGTTCAAAAAAATAAAATAAAAAATGGGCAGAAGACCTAAACAGACACTTCCCTGAAGACATACAAACAGCCAACAGATACATGAAAAAATGCTCAACATCACTAGCAATTAGGGAAATGAAAATTAAAACCACAATGAGATACCACCTCACACCTGTTAGAATGGCTATAATCAACAAGACAAGGAATAACAAGTGCTGGAGAGGGTGTGGAGAAAAAGGAACCCTCATACACTGCTGGTGGGAATGGAAATTGGTACAACCACCATGGAAGGCAGTATGGAGAGTTCTCAAAAAACTAGGAATGGAATTGCCTATGACCCAGCAATCCCTCTCCTGGGTATCTGCCAAAAATCCTTAAAACCTTAATCTGCAAAGATATATGTACCCCAATGTTCATCACAGCACTGTTTACAGTGGCCAAGTTGTGGAAACAACCAAAGTGTCCTTCGATAGATGACTGGATAAAGAAGTTGTGGTACATTTACACAATGGGATACTACTCAGCAATAAGAAAAGATAAAATACAGCCATTTGTGACAACATGGATGGACCTTGAAAACATCTTACTAAACGAAATAAGTCAGACTGAAAAAATCAAGAAACATATGACCTCATTCATAAGTGGAATATAAAACTGAAAGTAACAAAAAACAAAAACTCATGCACACAGTCAATAGTTTAGTGGTCACCTAAACTACTAGTGGTAAGAGGGGAGGTGGGTGGAGAGATGGGGTGGGGAATAGCGAGAGGGCATCAAATATATGGGGATGGGAACAGAGTTGATTCTGGGTGGTGAGCACATAATGCAATGTATACACAATGTCATATAGAATGGTACACCTAGAAACAATGTAATTGTTATCAACAAATGTCACCCCAATAAATTTAACAATGAAAAAAAATTTATTGGGGAAGCCAGGATGGCTCAGTGGGTTGGGCACTCGCTTTGCAGTGCTGGGGACTGAGGATCGGGTCCCGGCCCCGGCCCGTGCGGAACCATGTGCTGAACTGGGAGCTCCCCCGGTTCAGTTCTCTCTCTGTCTCTCTGTCTCTGTCTCTCTCTCTCTCTCTCTCTCTCTCTCTGTCAAAAATAAATAAATAAATAAATAAATAAATAAATAAATAAATATATATATATATATATATATTTTATTTTTTTTTTTTAAAAAAAAAAAGAAAAACAATTTATTTGAGGGGAAGCTGGGATGGCTCAGCAGGTTAAGTACTTGCTTTGCCGCCCCGGGGAACAAGGGTTGAATCCTGGCCCCTACCTGCGTGGACCCATATGCTGAACTGCAGGAGTTCCCCAGTTCAGCCTTTGACTCAAGGGGGCATGCCTCCCATGTGGGAGCCCCCCAGCCTGTTTCCCACCCTGTGTGGCCCCTGCTCACCTGTGTGAAATGAAACTATTTTGAAAACTGATGATGTACAACTATGGAGACTGCTCTGGGCCCTCCCCCTTCTTTCTGTCTCTTTCTGTTTGTCAAAAATAATAAAATAAATCTTTAAAAAAAAGTTTATTTGAGCCAAAAATGGACTAGAAGCAAGATCTTAACAGACTGAGAAAAATGTATCATAGAACAACAGTTTGTGATTTATTTTATGCATTTGACATTAAGGAGAAAGCAGTAAGGAAGACTATGTGGAGGTGGGAGAAAGCAGGGATTGGTTTAGGGGTAGCTAACAAGATTCTGTGCTCTCTTGAGGGTGGCTACATCTTGTTTTAAAGGTGTGCTAACCTAGATGCAGAGAAACAATGGACGGGATTTACTCAAGGCAAAGATAAACCTCTTACTAAAGAAGTTATATGCTTAGACTACCCACCATGGCTTTCCCAGTTAGGAATTTATGATCAAACGGCTCTGTAAGGTTACTTTCTATAGAATTCCCCCCCCCCTTTTTTTTTTCTATCCACAAAGTCTTGTACGAATATGAGGCTGGCACCAAGGATATTATGCTCAATGAATGTTGAATTAATGCATGGATGTGATAAATTATTAACTTAGAATATGATTATCAAGGTAACTTGACTTGTGAAATAAGGTTAACTGCTGATCTCAGAGTACAAGCCTTCTCAAAAGAAAGAGAAAGCTAACACTGTAGTTAAGAGCATGGGTGTTAGAATAAAAACCTGGATTTGAATTCTATCTCTGCTGCTTACTGTACCATAAAACTTAACTACCCTGAGCCCCAATTTCCAACCCTACAAATTAAGAGCAATAATAATACTTGCCACTCAGGTTATTGTGCAGATTAAGTAAGATAACGTACACTTGAAGGAAGACAGAGAAAACTGTATTGTATTAGCTGGCATTAGAAATTTTATTAGGCAGAAAACTGTTTGTTTGGAAACTCCCCAATAAGGAGTTTAAGGTAGAAGATGGAACAAGGAGGGTGATGCTGAGACATCAGCAAGGAGAACGGGATAGTACTTTTTAAAAAATAAATGTTTTCTTTTAGAATAATTTTAGATTTTTAGAGAAAAGTTGCAAAGGTAGTCCAGAGAATTCCTAAACACCCTTGACCCAGTTTCCCCTAATGTTACTCATAATACCTTACACAATACATTTGTCAACACCGGAAAATTAATGTGGTGCAGTACTATTAACTAAACCACAGATTGTATTCAAATTTCACCAGTTTTTCACTAATGTTCTTTTTCCACTCCAGGATCCAGTCCAGGATATCACATGGCCTTTATAAATTACTTCTCCTAAATAGAGAAAAAAAATTATGGTGGTTTCAAAACAAGGCAGGCTCAGAGGGGATGAAGAGAGAGGAATGGGGTGAAGGGTGCAGAGGGAAAGAAGGAAAAGGGAAATAGAAGAGAGAGAGCAATTCCAACTACACTGGGCGTGGCTCTCCCTTTGAGTTTCTCTCCACCCCACACTATAACTGATATGAGAAGTTTTAGCTACGGAAATGGAAGAAGTGGATGGAATTTTATGTCTGGAATGATGTGGTGCAATGGGGAGGCCACCTGGGAGGACAGAAAAGCCTGAAGAAAAATTTGGCCCCGGAAGTACACATCTCAGGTCACAGAGGTCTGCAGGTGGAGTTTAGACTTCCACAGGCTCCAGAGTTGGCTGGGCAGGGAGCAGCCAATTTCATCTATATCTTTAAGGGCAGGAAGGCCACCTGTTTGGCATCTGCCTGATGTATAATCGTTAAGCTGACCATACAACCATTTTGAACAGGACAAAACCACTTTTTCCCATATTTCCTGACTGACCCATTGTTTTACTATAAAATGTCAATTTTGTCATGTTTTTAATTTTTTGTACAAAGCTGAATACAGGTTGTTTGTTTATCATAAGACCCTATGCTAGCTAATCAAAGCATGCAGTAAAACTACTAGTGTGACAAAAGAGGAAGTTCCATTTATGTTATCCAGTCATGGCTAGGCTTCTTGAGTTAGCTATGATCAGACACCGCTCCCTTGCTTGTCTGCTGTGGTGGGGAATTCTAGAGGTGTTCACTGCACCCCATTCAGTGTGTGGGAGCCAAGAGGGTCTCCATGCACATGAACTACTTAACGGGCTCACCTGGCTGTTTGCTTCCCTCAGGTGAGGAGTGTGGGATGCAGTGACTGTGAGTCTCACTGTTATTTCTTCCATCATTCCACCCATAGAGATTCTTTTTGCCCCACAGTCAGTTTGATTCAGACTTTTCAGACTCATTTTCGTTCAACGGGCTGTTAGGTTTGTTGTTGTTGTTGTTTTAGCAGAACTCTGGTGGGACATTAGAATATACTGACTTGTGATAGCAGTTGGAGTGTTCATTTCTTTTTTCTTCTTTTTGGTGTATGTTTATGATTTTTTTGCAGTCTCTATTTAAACTTCTCAACAACCCTTCCAGATAGACATTCTAATTCCCATTTCACAGATGAAGACACAGAGGCTCAGAGATGTTAAAAAATCATGCACAAAAAATAAAATGTGCAAGTCTAAGCACAAGAAAATGCAATGTTAAATGGACCTGCATCATGGTTCCAGAAGAAATATCCATTTATACAACTAAGATAGGTGTCAGAATCCCAATAGCAGTCTGTACTTCAGGCAAGTCTCTGTCCTACTGGGACCCTGGGGACTAAGGCAGAGCAAGCCATCTGGTTCTAGATAAGCCATAAGGTAGAGGAAGAGCAACTCAACTCAAGGGCCAGGGGCCTGGGAAGGGGGCTCACTCTAGGCAAAATAGGTACTTAATTTGTTGATGAAACAGGCACATTATAAATTCCACTAAATGAAGTCCTGGGCTTTAGAAGGAGCTCAGCTGTAGACCCACCTTGGAAAAACTGAGCCTAACGGAGAAAGAAGATGAGGTTAACACAGGGAGAAGCTGATTCAGGAGAAAATGAGGAGACTTCCAAGAGTAAGGGATAACTGAATTGAATGGTAGCCATGTAAGTGGAAGTAGAGGAGAGAAAAATAGAATTACCAGCAGAAAAGATAAGCTAGAAACATTGTGTGCTGGAAACATCAGGAAGTGAGGAGAAAACATACACAGAGCTGGATATAACTTGAGTGTTAAACCTGAAGTAAGAGGTAGCCACTAATAAGGCAATACCTGATAAGAGCTACTTTTAAAAGCTTTACATATACTATTCATTCATTCATTCATTCATTCATTCAGTTTACAAATATTTATTGAGCACTACAAAGCTAGCTACACAATGGGCAGGGCTCAGCACAGAGTAAATATGGGGGCCTTTGTTCCAAAATAAGAAAAAGCTTTTAGGGAAAGCTGGGATGGCTCAGCGGGTTAAGCGCTCGCTTTGAAGCCCCGAGGACTGAGGATCGAATCCCGGTCCCGGCCCATGCGGACCCACATGCTGAACTGGGGAGTGCCCCCAGTTCAGTTCTTGCCGGGACCTATGTGGGAGGCTCCTGGCCCAGTTCCTGCCCTGTGCAGCCCTGTACCTGCCTGTGGAGTGAAAACTATGTGGAGAACTAATGCTGTCAACTATGGAGCCTGCTCTGGGCCCTCCCCCTTCTCTCTGTCTCTCTGTCTGTATCTGTCAAAAATCAATAAAATAAATCTTTAAAAAAAAAAAAGAAAAAGCTTTTAACTTACTTGTACAATCTCTCTCTCCACAAGTCACCATATTTTTTATTTGCTGTTTTCTACTGCATTTCTGGAGCTCAGAGATTCTAGCAGAGCAAATACAGACAAAAGTACCCAGTGCCCCACTCTGCAATTACACCATGGGCATGGGGCATGGGGAGGCAGTAGTTGCTGAGCAGTGACAGAGAATCAGGTAGACAAGAACCCATTCCAGAACAGTGGGTGTGGCAGAGGTAGAACTACGAGTGACCTAGAGCTCCAATGTTTCACTAGACTTAATTTGTAAAATACAGATTCAAAGATAAAATTACTATTAAGATGGTGACCATAGAGCATTAAACTCAAAGCAAGGGCCCCTTTTTTAGAGTGGGCCTTATGTAACTGTACTGGTTGCATGCCCATGAAGCCATGAGTACCACCATATGCTAAGTTCTGTTCTTAACTGTAGGATAAAGTAGTGAACCAAATAAAATAGGTAAAAATTCTACTGTCTTGCAGCTTACATTTAGTGGTGGGAGCAAACCAACAAGAGGCAAATATACCATGTGGTAAGTATGAAGTCTGATAATTAAGTTCGAGAACTCATCCTGGAAAATAAGCTACGTACCTCATTGCTGAATATCACTACAGTCACCATCGAAGTACTCCCCTTGGGAAGCTATGCACTGATACCAGCACCTAGTCCATCCTTCAAAGCAACTCTGGAACTTTTTCTGGAATGGCCCTCAGAAGCCATCGTCATATTACCCTTGATGTACTGAATGTCATCAAAATGTCTTACTTTCGATATTTTCTTTATCTTTGTGTAAAGAAAAAAGTGACGGGGGCCAGATCAGGTGAGTAGGGAGGGTGTTGCAATAGTTATTTGTTTACTGGCTAAAAACTCTCTCACAGACAGTGCAGTGTGAGCTGGGGCATTGTTGTGATGCAAGAACCATGAGCTGGCAGTAAAACATTCATGTAATTTTTGTCTAATTTTTTTCATGTAGCTTTTTCAGCACTTCCAAATAAAATAAACTTGGTGGACTGTTAGTCCAGTTGGTACAATTCCATAATGAACAATCTTTCTGATATCGGAAAAGGTTAGCAACATTATTTGACTCTTGATTTGGACTGAGAACTTATTTGGTCATGGAGAATTGGCTGACTTCCATTGTACACTTTGATGCTTTGTTTCAGGGTCATATTGGTAGACCCATGTTTCATCACCAGTGATAACACAGCCCAAAACACCATCTTGCCTCTCCAAAAGGTCTTGGCAAACTTCGACTCTCCCTTGCTTTTGTCCATCAGGGACTTTCTTTGGGATCATTTTTGCACACACCTTTCTCATGACAAAATTTTCAGTTAAGATTTTTCTAACTATTTCTCTAACAATGTTTACTGGTTCTGCTATGCTTCTCTCAGTCAGTGGATGATTTTGACATGCAATTCATTAAATTTTTGCAATGTTTTTCTCAGTTCTGCTCATTACTGGCTGTCCTGACCTCTCTTCATTGGTAACACTGAAAGATAAAGAAAAAATGAAATTGGAGACAGCAAGTATTGACAGTTCTTTCAAGGAGTTTTGCTGTAAAGGGGACCAAAGAAATGAGGCAATGGCTCAACAAAAACTTTTTGAAGTAAGTACCATTATTAGTGCCCCCATTTTACAGATACAGAAACTAATATATAAGAAACTTAAGCAACTTTCTCAGGGACACACAATAAATGACAGCACTAGAATTCAAACATAAGTAGCCTAGCTCCAGAGCTCTCAAACTTAAGCACCCCTGCTCACTACATTAAATATAGAAAAATAATATAGTCATCTTTGAATATGGATTAATTTGATAGATTGTGGGTGTGGGGGTGGACAAAATTAGAGGCAAGGAAATCAGTTAAGAAGATACTGTACTAACCTAGGAAGATGGTAATAATGACCTAATCCATGGCAGCGGCAGCAGAAATGAGAGAAATGGGAGAGTTGCAGAGACATATGGAGATAACACTAAACAATAGATTTTGGTAAGGTTAAGAGAACAAGTGTGAGGAAGGCATCAAATATGGATCTCAGATGACAGAGAAGACATGAAGAAAAGGAGGGTGAGGTGAGGAATTAGTTCATTTGGAACATATTAAATCCCCCCATGTTATCTATAGGAGGAAGGATATCAGAATTAAGATTGGGGGATGCCGGGATAGCTCAGCAGTTGAATGCTTGCTTCACAATCATGAGATCCACAATTTGATTCCCAGCCCCAGCCCAAGCAAACCCATATGCTGAACTGCAGTGCAACTGGTAACCACCAAGATGGCTTAGTGGCAAAAGTTCTCACCTCTGATGTGGGAGGTTCTCTGTTTGCTTCCCACCCTGCACAACTCCACATTCCCCTGTGTAGAATGAAACCATGTCACAACTAACAATGTACAACTATGGAGACTGCTCTAGGCCCTCCCTCCCCCCTCGAACACACACACACACGCTCTTTCTCTCAAAAAATAATAAAATACGTCCTTAAAAAAAAGAATTAAGATGCCTCCATTTATTGGCAGAGTTGTTCTCACTCATACATGTCTTGTTAATAACGTCAAGAGATGGGCTTCTGGTTGAGGAAGAAAGTGAGCGATATTTTCACCAAATGGCCCTACCAGACAAAAAAAGAGGCAATGTAGTTAACATGGTGCCTTCAGATTCTGGCCTGAATACCTGAGGCACCCCCCTGCTGTCTATCCAACATGCATGCCTCCACCCTGGACTTGGCTCCAGCCCTAGGTAAATTTCACGTAGTAAAAGGCTACAAACTTGGAAGTTAGAAACAGGCCACAGCTGAGCTTGTTTTTATTTTATATTTTACTTTGTTTTGTTTTTAGTTTCACATGTACTAGAGAACATAATGCTTAGACATTTACAACCCTTATGTAGTGATAACCCCAACAACAGATCTATTTCCTATCTGATACCTTACATAGCTATTACAATGCCATTCACTGTATTCCCTATGCTGTACTCTACATCCCAGGAGAGGCTGAGGGTTTTTTTCAAGATTTATTTTATTGTTTTTGATCAAGAGAGAGAGAGAGAGAGAGAGAGAGAGAGAGAGAGAGAGAGAGAGAGAGAGACATACAGAGAGAGAGAAGGGGGAGGGCCCAGAGCAGTCTCCATAGTTGTATGTCATCAGTTCTCAACATGGTTTCATTCCACACAGGTGGGCTGTGACCATGCAGGGTGGGAACTGGGCTGGGTGCCTCCCACATAGGAGGCATGCCCCCTTGAGCCAGGCGCCTAATCAGGGAGCAAGAACCAAACTGAGGGCCTCCTGCATGGGAGGCATGTCCCCACAAGCTGGGGACTGAGTCAGGGTCTTCCCACATGGAAGCTTGCCCTGGTGAGAACCAAACTGGGGCCACACCCCGGTTCAGCATATGGGTCCACACGGCCCAGGGCTGGGACCAGAACTCTATCCTTGGACTCCAGGACTGTGAAGTGAGCACTCAACCTGCTGAGCCATCCCAGCTTCCCTAGAGAGGCTAAATTTTAAGAAAGGGGACACACTACTTACTAGCTGTGCTACTGGATAAACTGACTTAAGTCTTGGCTTTCCCAGTTGAAAATGAGAACAATGCTACTTGTCTCTTAAGATTTAAATGAGTGATTGGAAATAAATAATCTAACAGACATCTAGGTGTGCAATAAATATCAGTTCCATGTGAGATTCTTGGAATATGAAATCTTCAAACTCTTGGTGATGTTTGTGGGTCATCTTCTACATGTAGGCAGATCAAGGGCATCAGGTTTTAATGCCCTTACCTGGTTCAGGTGCATCAATCCTGATCTAGAAATACCCACACCCCATCCCCCGTTTGGGGTGCATAAATTCACCGGGTAAGGCTCTCCTGGGGCTCTGAGATTGCCCCGTACACTGCTTCTGCCTATAACTTCTGAATTTGAAACCTGCCGGGGTGTCAGCACCAAGGGCACGGACAGCTCCTTTCCCCAGGCCTGCCTTCCTCTAATTTCAGAACCTGGCTTCTGCCCATGGTCCTGACCAGGATTTTCCTGCCTTTCTTGCTCTTCTTTCCACAGTTTTAAGTAATGTAGTTATTAGAGTCCATAGGTTTGGTGTTTAGTAATACCAGGAAGTACCTGATTCCAAAGCAAACCTGATAAGACAACATTAACACAAAAACAAACAAACAACAACAACAAAAACCTGTATCACTGTCTTCAGCTTCTTAGGAAATGTTGCATTGTTATCTGCTGAGGCTGATTTTGACATTAAGTTTGTTTTTCAAACAGTGTAACTTTTTAAAGTCTTTTTATGAGCCTCTATTGGATTGAAATTAATGTCTTTTATAGTTGCATTTGCTCTTTCTTTGTTTGCTATGTGTTAGGAAAATACTTGTGTAGCTGATTCAGATTTTCACAAATTATTGAGAGGTTAAGGGTACATTTCAGGGGAGTTAATCTTCTAGATTAAATTGAGAGTATAGAGCTTAAATTATTCTCCTTCCCAAAGACAGGCATGTATTAGGGAAGGAAGAGAATAGTAACTGTTGCTGTAGGGAACAGTTTTTGTTTTCTTTAAGGGAACTGACTTATACATACATTTAACAAAGAGTATATTCTTAAGTTTTGACAGATAAAGCCAAAATGTCAAAAGCTGCATGTTGTCTTCAGGTCTCCTTAAGTTCAGGTCTTTTGTCTCTTTACCTGAGTCCTGGGCTGATATCAGCACTCTGGTATTTGGGTGCCTGGTGGAAGAGTCCTGATTAAAACTTGCTAAGAGTGCCCAGCTAATCCACTTCTGGAAGGTGACAGAGCATTTACTACATAATTACCTGCACCCAAGTCTTAGTCAGACACATTACATATGTTATCTCAAAAAGTCCTTACAGCAACCCTGGGAGGTAGGTATTATAATAGTGTGCCCATTTCACAGATGTAGAAGCTAAAGCTTCAGGAGGGGTCATAACCTACTCAAGACTACTCCATTTGAAAATGACAGAGATAAGATTCAAACTCAGGTTAATCTTAACACAAGACTAGGCTATCTATCTGTCAGTTCAGGGACTCCAGTAACGGAAAAGGCATAATGGGGACTGAGTGTTGGGCATGGGGTTGCTGGTTCAAGGA
>PVKE010023577.1:0-24533 GCA_004027555.1 Craseonycteris thonglongyai | reverse complement strand
AAATAACTGAAAACCTTAATCTTTTAAGATATCTGAACCCCCATGTTCATCGCAGCACTGTTCACAGTGGCCAGAACATGGAAACAACCAAAATGCCCTTCGATAGATGACTGGATAAAGAAGATGTGGTACATTTACACAATCGAATACTACTCAGCGATAAGAAATGACGAAATACAGTCATTTGTGGCAACATGGATGGACCTAGAGACCATCTTATTAAGCGAAATAAGTCAGACAGAAAGAATCAGGAAACATATGACCTCACTTATACGTGGAATATAAAACTGAAAGTTACAAAGACACAAAGACCTATGGACATACTCAATAGCTTGGTGATTGCCTGAGGGAAGGGGCGGAGGGAGGAGGGAAAGCGGGGAGGGGAGGTGGGAGTGGGCACCAGCCTTATGGACATACTCAATAGTTTTGTGGTTACCTGAAGGAAGGGGAGGAGGGAAGAGGTAGAGTTGGGGTGGGGGAGGGGAGAGAAAGTGGATACCGGATATATGGTGATAGAAGGAGAGCTGATTCTGGGTGTTGAGCACATAATGTGATGCATAGGTGATGTGATATGAACTTGTACATCCGGAAACTATCTAACTGATACCAATCAATATCATCCCAATAAATTTAACAATAAAATTAAAAAAAAAATAGTAGTCTGGAGGGGATGCTGAGATAGCTCAGCAGGTTGAGCACCTCCTTGCAATTGTAAGGTCTGGAATTTGATTCTTAGCCCAGTCCATGCAGAACCCACATGCTGAACTATGGTGCAGCCGGTAAACACTGATCCCAGTGGTGAAGGTTCTCATCTCCCATGAGGGAGACCCCTGGTTCAGTTCCTGCCCTGCGTGGCCCCACATCCACCTGTGTGGACTGAAACCATGCCACAACTAATGATGTGCAACTATGGAGACCACTCTGGGCCCTTCCCCCTCCTCTGTCTCCCTCTTTCTCTCTTCTCTCTCTCTCTCACCTGCTCTCAAACAATAAAATTAATCTTAAAAAAAAAATTCATAGGTTTGGGATGTTGGGATAGCTCAGCAGGTTAAGCACTCACCTTGCAGCCCTAGGGTCTAAGGATTGAGTCCGAGTCCTGGTCCCGGCCCCAGCCCCAGCCCCAGCCTGTGTGGACCTGTATGTGCTGAACTGGGGTGTGCTTCCCACGTGGTAGTCCTCCAGTTTGGTTCTCGCCAGGGTGAGCTTCCCATGTGGGAAGCCCCCAGTTCAGCCCCCAGCTCAGGGGGGTATGCCTCCCTTGTGGGAGTCCCCCAGCCCGGTTCCCATCCTGCAAAGTCCCTGGCCCACCAATGTGGAATGAAACTGTCAAAAACTGATGACATACGACTATGGAGACTACTCTGGGCACCCCCCACCCCCCGCCCTTCTCTCTGTCTCTGCCTCTCTCTGTGTCAAAATAATATAATAAATCTTACAAAAAATTTCAAAGGTTCAACCCATGAAAAAGGAATATTAGAAAATGGGGAAAGAAAGAGAAAAATTACTACTAAGCTGTAGGGAAGGTCTCAGGGCAGACTAGAGAAAACAGGAGAGGCACTTCAATGTGAAATCTGACCCTGAACTTTCTTCCAGGTTTTATACCCTGGAGTGCAATAGGGAAGCCCATCAACTGAGTTCAGCACCCCAGGTTATTTGGTGATTTGACCAAGGCTCTCTAGAAAACCAGCCAAAAAAAGAAGATAAACATTAATGCTTCTTTGATGTAATAGTATGATTTATTATGAGAAATATATATTTGCTCTTTGCTCTTATTTCTGGCACAGAGCTCCTGAAATCTTGGATTATTCTAAGTGATGAGAGCAATGAATATGTTTTTGTTATGTTAATAAGGTAGCTTTTGGACTTCTGGTAAGGATTGGAGCTAGTTGCCAGGACAGCCAACCATGGGAGTCCAGGGCTGAAACTTTCAGTTCCAACCGGCCTCCTATCTCTGGGGAGGGGAGAGGAGCTCAAGGTTGAATCAATTGCCAATGGTCAATGATTTAATGAATTATGCCTACATAATAAAGCCTCCATAAAAACACAAAATGACTGGATTTGGAGACTTGTGAGTTGATGGACAAACAGAGAAAGAGAGATCAGGGAGAATGGTACACTTGGAGAGTGTATGAAAGCTCTGAGCCCTTTGCCATGCCTCTCCCTATGCATCTCTGCCATCTGGCTGTTCCCAACTTGTATCCTTTTATAATAAAACTGGTGATCGAATTAGTAAACTGTGCCTGTGAGTCTGTGAGCTATTCTAGCAAATGAATCAAACCAAGTAAGGAGGGGTTTAGGGCACCTCTAACTTATAGCTTGTTAGTCAGAAACACAGGTAAGCACTGGGTTTGTGACTTGCATCTGAAGTGTTTGTGGAAGTGAGGTGCAGTCTTACAGGACTGAACCCTTAACCTGTGAAATCTGGCACTATCTTGTGGTAGACAGAGTAAAAAATGAGTTGAAATATAGGATACCCACCTGCTGCTATGAGGAAAACTACCTCCTATCTAGGTTGTAATTGGTATCAGAATACACAAAAGATTTGGTAAAGTATAATAGGAGTCTATGAATGAAAGAAAGAACACATGAGATAGGAAGAAACTCATGGTGTAGTTTCATGGCCTCATGTTGACCACTGCTTCAAAATGAGCTGTTTTCTTAGCAAAGGTGTCCAAGCAATGAGAAACTATACCTTGGAGAAGTTCTTCAGAAAGAAGACAGAGATCATATTTATCTGCAAAGTTCCTTAGAGGTTCTCATAGGAAGTTAGCTACCCTGTATTTCCACATTATATCATCCAGCCACTTTGCTACCTTATGGAAATGCCATATCTCACGCCCATTAGGACAGTGTTTTGTGTTGAGTCCAAAAATAGCAGTAGATGCAAGAGCTTTGGATTAGCAGGCAAAAGGGCACATAGACGAGCTGACCAAACATACACAGAATTGGTAGTTCATAAGTATAACTGAAGCTAAGTGTGTGTGTGTGTGTGGGGGGGGGCGGGTAGCAGAAGAGGCCAAGATAATCTGAGTAGGCTCATAAAATGTATCTCTTAAACCTGGCCCCCGCCTGTGTAAACACCATATGCTGAACTGCTGCACAACTGGAAACTACAGGGTGGCTGAGTGGCAAAAGTTCTCACCTCCCATGAGGGAGGCACCCAGTTAGTTCCCACTCCACACAGCCCCACATCTACCTGTGTGGAATAAAACCATGTCACAACTAATAATGTACAACTATGGAGACTGCTGTGGGACCACCCCCCTTCTCTCTCTCTCTCTCTCTCTCTCTCTCTCTCTCCTTCTCTGAAACAATAACACACATCTTTAAAAAAATATAGATAGATGATAGATAGATAGAATTACACATCTTTAATTATAATTATAAATTTAAACCTATTTTAGATGCAAACATAAAAACAAACAAAATAAAAATTGAAAATCAATGGACATTACATGTCACATAGATGGCATAAGAACTATATTCATGTGTAACAATACTTTCATGAGAAGATAAATAATGGCTGGAAAATGGGAAAGTTAATGAAGGTGGTGAGAATAAAACTGAGCCCCAAAGGAAAGTAGAATTTTGGTAGGCAAAAGAGGAGCTGTGAAACTGTAGCAGGAAAGAATAAAGGCACAAAAGAAAGATTTTGACAGTGGATTTGATATATCGAATATAGAAGGGAAATGAGCCCAGATCATAGGGCTTTGATCACAAGGGATAAGCAACTATTATGCTAGAGATATAAGGAAAATAATCAGACATGTTAAGCAAAGGAGTGATATGAACTAAGTTCATAGAAGGAATAATCAATTGGCCACAACTATATTCTGTGAGCCATAGAAATAGAAAGAAAAGAGACATTGGCAGTAATTTACACACAAAATAATAAATACCCAAATTAGAAGTGATAACACTGGAGTCAGTAAGAATAGATATGAAGAACCAAGTATACTATACTTGATGTGGAGTAAAAATATAAGAACACTTCAAAGATGACTGAATTTGGGGAGTGAGTGACTAAATGATTTGTGGCTGAGATCAGAGAAATAAAAATGTCAGGAGGGATGTTTTGAGAAAAATATGAGACTGAGTTCAGGTTTTGGCTTATAGAATTTGAAGAAATGGCAAGACATCTTCTGGAATATGCCAAGTTAGCAGGTATAAATGACATTGTAACTCCAGGAAGAAAAAAAAAAGGAAGAGACCGAGTTGTAATAAAAATTCTGCCATTCATACTACCTCACATAAACGAGAGGTCAGCAGAGAATGACACGTTCAACCTGAAGTCCATGATAATAAAAGTAAAATACCAATCCTAAAAATAGTGTGTTAAATAGCATTGTTATGGACTGAATGTTTCTGTCCCCTAAAATTCATATTGAAACCCTAATTCTTAATGTGACAATACTTGAATGTGCAGCCTTTGAAAAATGGTTAGGTTTAGATGAGGTCATGAGGATAGAACTCCAAGCAAGGGAGAAGAGCTCTTTCTTCAGGAGCACACATTCAGAAAAGGCCACGTGAGCACACCAAAAAAAGGCAGCTAGCTGTCTACAAGTCAGAAAGTGACTCATGACAGACAATGGATATCAGCACATTAAGTCGGGACTCCCCAGTCTCCAGAACTGTGAGAAATAAACTGTCTGTTGTTTAAGCCACCCAATCTAAGCTTTTTTGTTATAACAGCCTGAAATGCCTAACACAAGCATTTTCTTTCAATTGCAATTTGAATCCCTCCTTTATATAATTTTTGAAGAATATTTTTACTTGATTGCTAACATTATCTCTAGTAAGATCACCACCCTTGCCTAGGTCCTAAGAACGTGCATTTCGATCATAAACAGAAAAAAAAAACAACGTCTAAACAAGTTTTGGTGACTATATTTTTAAGAATGAGATTCTGAAAGATTTTTATCTGTCTTGTTCTTATTGCACATAAAAACAATATTCTCCTTTTCATTTCTTACTTTACCTCAGAGCAGGCACATTTTTGGTCTTGGAGGTCTAGGCTTCCCTAGAATCTTCTGAAAGAATATTGGTGTTTTGAAACGTTCTAGAATGGCTTCAAAACTTCCAGGGAGAAGGGAGTGATTAAAGTACAAAGAGAATGAGAACTGAATTACAAGAGAAGGGACAAGTAAGAAGGTTCTGAAAAACTCACATAACTTCAAAAAATTTCTTCACTGGAGATGCTGGGATAGCTCAGCAGGTTGAGCACTTGCCTTGCAACTGTGAGGTCCAAGGACAGAATCCCAATCCCAGACCACGCAAACCCATATGCTATACTGTGACGCACTGGTAACCACCAGGATGGTGGCAAAGGTTCTCACCTCGCACGCAGGAGGACCCCAGTTCAGTTCTCATCCTGCTGGCTCCAGATCCAACTGTGTGGAATGAAATCTTGTCACAACTAACGAAAGAACAACTATGGAGACTGCTCTAGGCCCTACCCCACCCTCTTTCTCTCAAACAATAAAATAAATCTTAACTTTTTTTTTTCTTCACTGCACCCAGAGAACAGAGTACTTGTGAGGGAGTGACTTATAAGTACCTGCAGTCTGAACAGTATTCTTCTCACCATTGGGAACTACAGCCAGGGTCAAGCAGCCTGATTTGGCAGCAAAGAAGATTTGTGGGGTTACCTGATTTAGAAGAGATTAACTAGGCTTGAGCAATGAATGACTTAATCTCTGCATTACTTGATTCCAAGGTTTGTGTTGGGGAAAGGGCCCTGAGAAACTACTAATATTGCCAAATGTGATGACAGAGACGTGAGTTAGGTTGAATCTGAGTCAGAGAAGTAAACAAAATTTAAAATAATATCACTATCACCTCACATACAGTAGCACACCTAGCTCAGTGTCTTCAGGTAAAGATGGAAATTACTAGAGACATAGGATTGTGTTTAGCATCTCGCTTTTCACAGAAATTTCCAGACCTGATATTTAAATTTAAATATTATTTTACAATAGGTTATTTTCTTTAAGAGTTAAAGAGCCAACACCTTTTTATACACAAAATTTCACATAATTACTGTGTGAGGTATGTCACTATTATAATATAAGCTTCTGAAACTCATTATTTAACTCCAATACCAACTTACAAACCTTCTAGTCACATCATTACATACTTACCAAAGCTCTGTCATTTTCATATTTAAAAAAAAAAGAATCAGAGTCATAGCTTGCAATCCAGAAACATAACATACCCAGAAGTGCACAGAAATACAAAAGAAACCAAAATTCTTAGGCTGTTCATGTAAACAAACCTATACTGAAGTGCTAGAGAATCTGTCCTGTGGAATTATAATAATAAACTGAAATCCCTATACTTTCCTTTGACTTGGGTCCTTTGACTAACATCTCTTACTAGAGAACATTTAAAAATACAAAGCATTGTAGACTCCCTCTACATTATAAAATACTATTCATATGAAATCATATAGTTGGCTCCATTTTATTCCTCTTCATTACTTTGTATAAAAATATCCCACTTAATATTTAACACTTACTTTAAACAAATTTTATCTACTCTGTTTCTATGTCTTAAATGTTACCTAATTATAGTTCAAAAAAAGTATACATTTATTATTACAATGCCCAAACAGGACAATTTACTATGAAATTTGTGTTTTAGTCATAGGTAAAGAACATTATAAACCACAAACCTTTTTTATGTAAATATTTATTTCAATGTTAACTACTCCAATCCAAGACAGGATATATTAAAAATCTTTGTCTACCTGTTTTTAACTTCCCTTTCATTTTTTATTCATTATCAAGTAATTCTTTTATATAACACCTAATACTCTACATTTCCCTTTTTTTTAATTTTATAAGACTTCGCTAATATAATAAGAATTATTTTTCTTTGCTTTCTAATAGTATCTTTATGGCATATATACATACACACATATATAATAAATGAATATATATATATATATATATATATATATATATATATAATGAATGGGGACCCATCAAAAATAATTATCTAATTATCTTCTGGAGGGTGGGTCCCTTGTACAGGCTTTCCCTGCTAGGACGGTGTTCTAGGAACCCATCTGCATCAGTTTACCGGCCAAGTACCATTGTGAGAGGCTGTGTTCAGCTTCAGTGAATTTTTTTTTGGAGACACTTTCAACACATTTGCCCACTTCGTGATGGGTGATTTACATGAACAGCCTGCAGCATGACAATGCACCGGCCCACACAGCACTAAGTGTTCAACAGTTTTTAACCAAATACAACACAACTCCACTTCCCTATTCACCTGATCTTGCCCTGAGTGACATATTTTGTCTGTTTGTTCCCCTGGATAAAAATGTCCTCAAAGGGAAATGTTTTCTTATGTGGAAGAGGTGAAACAAAAAAACTCAGAAGCACAAAAAGGCATCAAAATCGACAAGTTCAAAAACTGTTTTGAGCTGTGGAAAAAGCGCCTCGATAGTTGTATTGCATCAAACAGTACTTTGAAGGTAACTGAAGTGTAAACATATAAGAATTAATACAAAATTTTTATAAATAATTTCATTTTTTAGAGTCCCTCCTCATATATACCGGTACTTTCCTGATATGTGTAATAAACATATAATAATAGCGTGTGGTTTCAAAGAAACTCCCAAAAGGCAGATAATTTTTATTAAAATTGCATATTTTTAATCAGTTTCTATTGCAGCAGGCCCCAATCTATAACTACACAGACTCCTACTTACTAGTGTGTATGGGCAGTTAAGTTTTCAGAGAAAAGTACCAAATATTAGCATTTCTTCAGTATCAATGACACATAGTGCA
Source organism: Craseonycteris thonglongyai (assembly GCA_004027555.1). NCBI lineage: Eukaryota > Metazoa > Chordata > Mammalia > Chiroptera > Craseonycteridae > Craseonycteris > Craseonycteris thonglongyai. The sequence continues at coordinate 16,734 of PVKE010023577.1, read as the reverse complement.
TATTAAAGACTTGACAAATGTGATAATAGGATTGACATCAAAGAATCACAAAGGAAAGGAAGTTTATTCTCTGACCTTTAATCATTGTTTGTATTTGTTATAATTCTACTGTATTTTCTAAAAATCCATATCAACATTGTAGATTATGGATGTCTAATCTGATCATAAACTATGGAAGAGATTTTGAATCTCTTACTACTTTTTTGGTCTCTACTACATATCAGATTGATACCACACAATTTTTTCTTTCAAATGGATAAATACAGAGGTTTTGCCAAAATGACATTGATTACTGGTGGATAACCAAAAATATTCAGTTATTCTTCAAGGAAAGTATATAATGATAATATAATAGACAATGGTTAATTAAATTAAATAGTAATTTTATGTTTTTATGAATTATAACAATTTTATTCTCTTTAATAATTACTATGTATATTTTAGTTAAAACATTATTTTCAAGTCAAAGGTAGACAGCACATTTCTTTCCTTTATCAGTCCTTCCTCCTATTCTCCCTCCTTTCTTTTTTGGAAGTAATACATAATATATAGTTCAAAGCAGTCACTTTCTTTAATTTTACTTTTTATTTTGTATCTACTTACGGAAGATAGATAATCCTTGAGTCATTATTTTGTAGAAAATCAGTAGAAGCATATAGCTACAAAGTCACAGGGAGTGACTAGATACAAATCCAAAGGGCTAATGACAGATTTTTGCCAAAGAGGGCTAAAAGGGCAATAGCCACAATTTTAAAATAACATCTTCAACCAAAAGTAAGTTTCTTTATTTTATGATATAATTTTACTCAATGGTATAGGAATAATTTTTAAATGTTCTTATATAATGTTTTCTCCCAGGAAGGTCATTTACTATAAAAGAAAGCAGAATCTACAAACCCAAAATACTTTTCTGATATGTTATTTTAATTTGTTTGTTTTTTATTTGTTTGTTATAAGAAACCTGTTTTTTTTGTTTGTTTGTTTTAAGAAACAAGACTCAAGAAAAGTTTCTACCTCTCCTTATCTGCCTAAAACCCTGCTGAAAGGGAGCTACCCCTTAGCATAATATAGAACTAAGTGTGGCAGACTGAGCTAGCTAGCTTGTTAGGCTTCCTTGTGTTCCATTGTTTCTAGGTACCCCAACAAGAATTTGTGTAACAGATATTTATTCTGTTTCATCAACCAGTAAATTGCATATATATATATATATATATATATATATATATACATATATATATATATATACACACACACACATACATACACACACACACATATATATAATCACACACATGTATATATGTATACACACACATACATATATGTACACACACATTACACACATATACATATATGCACACACACACACATTACACACAGTTTTTTTGTTGTTGTTTTGGGGTTTTTTTTTTAGTTCCAGACTCTAACTCCTTCTCCTTTGTCCAGAAAGGCATATAAGCCTTAACTGTCTGATTTGTCCTCAGGTCTCATACTTTTATGGAATTCTCATATGTACATATGAGAGTTATACACATACATACATAATTAAGTTATTTTCTCTTGTTAATCTGTCTTGTGTCAATTTGCTTATTAAACCAGTCAAAAGAACTTAGAAGGATAGAAGAAAAATTGTTTTTTCTTCCACACAATAATTTCTTTTTTTTCATTCTATCATAATATTCCTTCAGTAGGTAAAAAACCCAGAATTCATTAAAGCATGATTTCTGGATGACTGCTGAATAAATTTTGTTTTGTTTCTCTGCTGAGCTTTCCTTTCTGTAGTTCTATCTATTGTTTCTTTTTTTTTTTTTAAGATTTATTTATTGTTTTTGACAGAGAGAGAGATACAGAGTCAGAGACAGAGAGAAGGGGGAGGGCCCAAACAGTCTCCATAGTTGCACATCATTGGTTTTTCCACATAGTTTCATTCCTCAGGTGGGCGCGGGGCTGCACAGGGCAGAAACTGGGCTGGGGTCTCGCCCCAGTGAGAACTGAACTGGGGGCACTCCCCAGTCCAGCATATGGGTCCACACGGGCCGGGGCCGGGATTCGATCCTCAGTCCCTGGGGCTGCAAAGTGAGCGCCTAACCCACTGAGCCACCCCGGCTTCCCCATGTTTCTCATCTTTATGTTATACCATCCCAAGTCAGCTCTACTTCTCTTTCTCTCTCTCTCTTCCCCCACCTAACTCCTTCTCCCCTCCAATTGTTTATGTATCAGGTACATACATTTAAGTTTATAAACTCAGGTATAAAAAATTATGTTGTGTTTGTTGCTTTGTTTTGTTTTCTTTGTAACCATGTTATCTCTTTCCAGGACCAGCATCTAAATTCTACTAAGGTAATGCGAATAACTGGGATTGGGAACATATTACATTCATGTAGCATTTTTCTTACTTTAGCTCTCAGACTGTCCCTAAAGAAAAAACCAAATCAGTCTCATCTGGCTACTTGAAATCAATAGTAAAATAAGTAATTTTATAAAACTATATTATTTTTATGCCAAAATCAGACATATATAGCAAAAGAAATATTGTTGGTCAATTCCACTCTTGAATTTTTATGCAAAAATCCTAAATAGAATATTGGCAAGCAGAATCAAAGAATGCATAAAAATAATTATGGAAAATCATTACAAACTATAATTAATCACAGTAAGATAATCAATGTCAAAACCTTGAGAAGTCTCTTTATAAATTCACTAAACTGAGTCATCAAAAATGAAAAGACAAATGATCCTATTGATAGATGCATAAAAATGTTTGGTAAAAGTTTAATACAAGCTTGTCCCCTGTGACCCACAGGCTGCATGTGGCCCAGGATGGCTTTGAATGTAGCGCAACAAAAATTCCTAAACTTTCTTAAAACCTTATGAGATTTTTTTTTTTTTTTACATCATCAGCTATCATTAACTCTAGTGTATTTTATGTGTGACCTAAGGCAATTCAACTACTTTCAATGTAGCCCATGAAAACCAAAAGGTTTGATACCCCTGGTTTAAAATTTTATGATTTAGACAAAAAGTCTAAATGAATAAGAAATACAGTTAACTTCATTAACCAATAAAAATATCTGGGGGAAAAAAAGCTAATGTAAAATATACATCAGCAAATATCTCTTAAAAGTTAAAAGCAGGACATGAATGCTTGCTATTATCTTTCTCTTCACCATCATACTAGAAAACTTAGGTTATATAATAAGACAGAGAGAAAGAGTAATGGGAGAAATACTGATTTAAGTGTTAGAATAAAAACAAGTGTCATTGTTTGATAAATGTGTGATGTATTCCTTAAAATCTGAATGAGAATCTGTAGACCAATTACTAAAACTAACTAGTAAGTGACTTTAGCTGTGTAAGTACATGAAAGCTCATTACATAAAATCAGTAATTATCCAATAAACGAGTGGAAACATTTAAAAAATAAATATAAGTTTTTAAGGCTATTATAACAGAAATAAAAACTGTAGAGTAACTATAAATAAAACTAACAAAAATCATAAGAATAATTACTGAAAAATTCATAAAATGTTATGAAAAAACATCAAGGAATTCTTAGTATAAATTAGGAAAATACTATTTTAGAGAATGAGTAAATGTATAATAATGATGATTATATTCAAAAAATTATTCCTATCAAAATTGTGTTTCTTGTAGAAATTAAAGTGTCCTTTAAATTCATAAAGCTAAAAAAGATAATGAGAAAAAAAGTACATCCTATCAGATATCAAACTTTTTTCTAAAGTTTTCTTTAAACTATATGGTATTGGCAAAAGGATAACAAAAATACAATGGGAAAAACAGGGTATGGAAAGGAATCCACTCATATTTGTCTCTTTGCATATGAAAGCTCACAGCACAAATCACTGACAAAAAGGAAGCTGTAGATAATACAATTGAATCACTAGTTTACTCCTAAAAAAAAAAAAAAAAAAAAGACAACTCACTGTTACAACTATATAATATAGCATTTGAAAAAGAAAGGCAACAAAGATCTGATTTAGTAACTTTGGCAAACAATGTTTTGACTGCGTACTGTAAAATGAGAGGGAAAAAATGCTGCATATCAGCCCTGTAGTCTGGAGGGTAAACTTCTTTCTCTTAGGGGTAAGGGCAAGCTTGCATTTCCGGAATTACTAGTGTATACTAGTGTTGGAAAAACAAATGATAAGACATTTGGAGTCAGTTTCTTATTACCATTGTCATTTAAAAAAAGCTATGATAAGCAACAGGAAAACTGGAAAGCAAAGATGACTTCTGAGGTGAATTTGAGTCAGAGATAGCGATATGAGCTCATGTTTATTATATTCCTATGAGAAAAGAGAAAAAGCAAAATGAGGGACTCTAAAATATTGACCTATTACTTCTAAAGTGTTAATGCCACGAAAAAGGAGAAAACACTGAGAAATTTTCACAGATCTGAAGAGACTAAGTATACATAAGAATTCAGTGCAATGTGGTATCCCGAATTAAATCTTGGAACAGAAAGAGGGTATTAGCAGAAAAAAATGATGAAATTCCAATAAAGTCTGTACTTTAGTTGGTATTATTTTCTTAGTTTTGATTAATTTATAATACCACTTTTATGTAAGCTCTTAAATTATTAAGTAAAGTTGAGTAAAGGGTGTACTGCAAGTCTTTGCATTATCTTTGCAACTTGTTCCTAAACTTAAAATTATTTCAAAATAAACAGTTTAGCAAAACAACTTAATTACAATTTTCTTCAATTTTGTTCCTCGTTTTTGAAAAGTAAGACACACTAACAATAAGATGTATAAAACATGAATCTTATTTTATCTAAGAAATTTATGTAGAAATAACATATCAGCAAACATGTCTATTAAAAATTAAATTATGCAAATTATGACCTCCCTGTACAATATAACTTCTCATCAAGTAAGGATTGTGAAAGTGACTGTAAAATTAATTGCATGTTATATTTGCACAAGATTTTAAAAATTACATCTTAATATTTTATATTTTCCTAAATAACTGACTAAAATATTTCTGGGGCTAACTAAAAATCTTTTTGTATAAAGAAATAGGAAAAAAAACTAGTAGTAGTAAACTATAATAGTTTTTCTTTAGCAGTTTTCTCTTTCTCTTGTTCATTAACACAATATTTCGTTCTGAGAGATATTAATGAAAAAAGATTTATGTGATTTTTTTTTAAAAAATAATCAAGACAAGAATTACACAGCTAATCCAAAACAACACAAAATCAAAAGTAATTTTTGTTTCAATTTGTTTTACATTTTCTGATTTGTTTTATGAATGTGTGTGTGTGTGTGTGTGTTTATGCTGGGACTGTATAATAAGTATGTGCATTTCATAAGCACCCAGAGAATAAATATAGGCAAGAAACAACATTGGGATTTCAATTTGTTCTCAACCTCTACAAAACACATAAGCAAGAGTTGAATTTCGTATTTATTTTTAATTTTCTCTGATTCAGTCAATACCCTCTATTATTTCTTTTTCAGTGCTTTAAATATTTATCGTATAATCATATTTTCCCAGTTTTTATTATAATGGAATTCCTGTCTTTTGGAACAGTCATTCACAAACTTTGGCATGCGTTAAAGTCATCTGGAGGGTTTGTCAAAACATAATTTGTTAGACCCAACTTTCAGAATTCTTGATTTATTAAGTCTGAATGTAGACTGAGAGTTTGTGTTTCTAACAAGTTGGTAGGGGGTACTGATGCTAGTGACAAGAGAAACATACGTACATTATTATTGTATCTATAGGTATTTCTGCTTCTAATATTAAAAGTAGGTGTTTCAAATTTTAGTTGTATTTGCTTCCCATTATAAAATCCAAGATAACACTGTTTTGCAATGTCATTTCTTTTTCAATTTGTAAAAAATCTTAATAATAATTGTGTAAAAACTAATTATTCTTAATCAAACTTTGTCAGGCAAAAGGTTTTCTTTGAAAATTATTTTTTCATTTAATATAGAGGAAATATAATTATTTTCTCCTGTAATAATATTTAAAAATATTTAAAAGCAACCAAAATTAAATTCAATAACATTGAAAAAAACAAAACAAAAAAAAACAAGTAGGTGTTTCAACCTTCTTTTCTCTCTCCTGGCATCCAATGTGGCAAGAAGAAATTACTTATAAGATGCTATATCCAAAGAAGATGTTTACTACAAACCAACATTTAGAAAGAAAATAGATGTTCAACAAAAAAGCTAATATGGGGGGAAAGCCGGGACGGCTCAGCGGGTTGAGCGCTCGCTTTGCGGCCACGAGGACCGAGGATCGAATCCCGGCTCCAGCCCAGGCAGGACCCACATGCTGAACTGGGGAGTTCCCACAGTTTGGTTCTCTAGCTGTCTCTGTCTCTGTCTCTCTCTCTATCTGTCAAAAGTAAAATAGAAATAAATATGCACTGAAGATAAAATAATTACTCTCTATAAATATAAAAAAAAGATATTAAAAAAAAAAAAAAGCTAATATGTACAAAGGTTATTTATTGCCCAGGAATTATAACTCAAATTATAATTTGACTACACAGATGTTTTTCTCTTAAACAGCCCTACATTTTTCAAATCAGTATACAGTTGTCTGAGTACAGTATAAATCAGAAAGCTCTTGAGACAAACTGGCGTTCTTTTTCTTATGTATTTTCCTCCCTCCACCTGTTAAACACTGAAAAACATCTGCTAACTAACAATTTCAAATTATCTCCAAGGACATTGCTTTCTAAGTGATTCATAAGGCAGATTTGGTTAGAATTAGCTTAACTAAAAGTGTGGCATATGGAATTTATATTACTAAACTGCAGGCAGAGCTGTATATAATTTAGTATCATATCTCTGCTAGGTTTTTTTCCCCATATTGTTTTTACTGTCCTTAGTGGTCTAATGACATAGATGAGGCCATCAAATCATTAAAGCAATCAGAGTTACATTAAAAATCATTTTTCATTGTTGTTTAATTTTTTTAAGTATTTTTTTAGAACAGTTTTAGGTGTACAAAGATTGAGAGAAAGGTATAGAGGTTTCCCATACATTCCCTATCTCTAAACATCTATAGCCTCCCCTATTATTAACATTATTCACAAAAATGGTACTTAAAAAAAAAAACTTTTACCAACAATGAACCTACATTGACATGTAATCACCCAAAGTTCATAGTCCACCTTAACATTCACTCTTGGTGGTGTACATTCAATGGGTTTGGACAAATGTACGCTGATATAATTCCATCATTATTAATTATATGGAGTATATTCACTGATCCCAATATTTCACCAATTGACAGTTCATGGTCCCCAAAGTTATAAATATCTATTTTTAGGATTTCTAATGACTCTGTAGGAAAAGGAAAATAATTTGTTTTCTACCCTTCCAAGTTCTGGGCTGAGGCTTCCATACCCCTTAATAAAAATACATTAACAGGAGAAAAACAAACAGAAGTTTAATAACATTTATTCCTTCCATACACGTGGGAGAAACACAGGAAAAATGGGTAACTTCCTAAAATGACTCAAGCCACCACTTAAAGCCCACCTCCAGCCAAAGACAACTATTTTAGTCATGACCCTCTTCTTGGTATAGGGAGACATATACACAGTAAATATCTCTTACAAAAGGGTAATTTCTACTACTCATCTTCAGAGCTTTTTATATGTGTGCTATTTCTTCAAAAATAATCAATTCTTGGGATATTGGGATAACTCAGCAGGTTGAGTACTTGCCTTACAACCTTGAGTTCCAGGGATTGAATCCTGGCCCAGGCCAGTACAAACCCATATGATGAATTGGGGCACAACTGGTAACCATCAAGCGGCAATGAAAGTTCTTGCCTCCCATGTGGGAGAACCCTATTTTGGTTCCTGCCCCATACAGCCCCCCATCCACCTGTGTGGAACTATAGAGACTGCTCTGGGCCATATACCGCTTCTCTCTCTTTCTCTCACCTTCTTTCAAACAGTAACAGTAAATTGTTTTTAAAAAATTAGTTCCAAATAATCTTCATGCCAAAAAGGAATAATTTGTTGTGACATATTCTGCTCTCCTTCAATCCTTCTAAGATCTAATGGCAATTACTAATTGCTATGTAGAAAGGTCCCTATCTTATAAAAATATGAATATTTCTACTTGCCAATTCTCTTAGAAAGCATAAATAATATTTAAAAGTATTTACAAGATTGTAAACTCATTGGATGATACAAACATTAAGAACTACTTCAGATACATGTTGTCTTTCATGTATAATAATAATGACCTATTATTATAAAAGTAACAAGAATCATTTAATTACAGTATTTTATTAATCTGTGGTTCTAATAGATTTTTTTGTTCTGAGATTTCTGATTTTTATTCTTGTATTTTTTTGTCTTTTAAGGTTCATAATCTTAAAATTTTATTGTTAAGGTTTATAACCTTAAAATTGTAGTTTAATGTTTATAGAGTTAAAATTAAATAAAGTTTCTCAGGGAAAGAATTTACTGAGGGTCTATGTCTAAGTTCTTTTTGTTAACTGTCTTAAAATTGTCTTATAATCTTTCAACAAACTTAACATTAATTAATAATTATAATCATCATTATGTAGGCAAAGAGTTCAAAGAGATATTATCAATTGACTAAAATTATACAACTGTAAATTCATTAATCTATTGATCTAAGGCATATTTGCAGTATACTCATAAAAAATATAGGTTTGGGAGAAATGTTTTGTTTTCTAGAGTAATAAAACTATAGTTATTAACTTGGAACATCAATCTTGAGTTTAGGTTACGGTACTTTTCCACAAGAAGCAATACTTAGTTTCTCAAACTCTTTGAGCCTAAGACCTAGAAGAAAGAGGGGAGAGTTGTGTCCTCTGTCTTTGGCTTTCTCTTTTGTTTTTCTTATAATCTAAATTACATTTCAATTTCCCTCTCCATTTGTTTAATGGTGACTTGTGGTTCCCTGTACTTCAGATTCTATCTGATATGCAATTTGTGAATATTCTGAGTTCTGCCTGAAGGAAATGAGTACCTTAAGGTATTCTGAATTTATTACTATTGCTAGAGTATCTAATTTGATTACTCAGTTGGTGTCACTTTCGGTTCAGTTAGTGACAATGCACATTTAACTTCATCAAATCTTAGATTGCCATTTGCTAAAGTGGAAACTAGTATCATGAAGGTCCTTAACTGACTTAAGAATTTGTGATTAAAAGTATCAAAGATAGAATTTGCATATTCCCATTCAAAAATTCTCTTCTTATCTTCATATTGTCATTAGAAATCTATTAGAATTTTCCATCTATAATCTTTCTCACAAAAACCCAGGTACAGTCATTTAGCTAACAGATATTACATAGGTTTGACCCTATTAACCTATACTTTCATGAAAAACAAAGTGAATAAATGGAACAAAGAAAATATCACTCCTGCAATGACACCAATTTTTCTAAGGTCCAATAATAACTAATGTAATGGTCTGAGCCCAAGAACCACTGCTAATTAAATCATTATAGCACTATTTGTTCAGTTGCTGTTTCCCTGATTGACATAAAATTCTGTTTCTAAAATTTATTTATTTATTTTTCTTGACAATTTTGTTCCTGGTAGTTGAGCTCTTAAAACAAGGAAAAAGGCTTTACAGACCTTTGCCTCTGTTCCCACAGCTTTGAGCTATTTAAGGTAAACCAATTATAATGGGATCATTTAGCTTTTAGATGCCTACCTACCTCTTCAAATTTGTTCAGTCTGCCATCCCAAGCTGTAGTAATCCAGGTGTTGCCTTTAAAGAACTCAGAAGATTAAATTCTATTTGAATCAAATGTTAGTTACTTTTGCTTTCTGAACAATATTTCCAAGGAGAAAATGATCGAGAATAAATCTAGTTCTCAGGTAAAAAGAAATATAAAACAGCAAAGACAGGAGACTCAAATTATCCTAATAATGAATGACTTTTGCATCAGCTATTGATCAAGACAGAAGAGTTCTTTTGTGAATAGAAGTCTCCACCCACCAAAAAAAACAAAAAAAACAAAACTAAGAAGAAAAGTAATTTATGAAAAGTAGCTTTCAGCCAGTGCCTTCCTTCACCATTCACCACCTCTGCAAATAAAACTACTTCCCACGTTTCTCTGTTTCTCATTTTCTGTGCTTCATGCTTAAAATTCTAAGGTAATGTGTCTCAAGGAAGAAAAACAGGCTGAGCTGTCAGGAAAGGAAGGTGAAAAGTTGCTAAAATGTTTTGAGGCAGCTAATGAGTGACAGGGTGAGAAATGTGTAAGGAACTGACTTCCAGGCTTCTTAGTGTTCCCAGCTCAGTTCCCACTAACAAGCTTTCTCCTCCACTGTGCTCCAGCCAGGGAACCCTGAACCCTGAGAAAGTATCCCTCCATGCACTCCAAAAAGCTAATTTGCTTCTCTCGTACCTACGGAAAATCATTTTTTCTTTCGACTTATTAAAGACGTTTTCCAGATTTAATAAATACAGTACATGTGTTAAATAAATGCAAAACAAATACAATAGGTTTTCATTGCTTAAATAGTTACCACTGGTAAATGAATAAAACTACAATCCATCAGTCAGCCTGCCATTTTGTGACAGGACCATAGGAACCATAATCTATAGAAGCTGAGAAGTGAGAAAATTTCCTTAGAAGGCTGGGAATGACTCTTTTGAGGTTCAGAAACTCTTATACCCAATTAGAAGTGGACATTGAATCTCTACAGCCATGATGGCTATCAGATATCTAAGATTTTTCTCACGCTCAGGCAAATTAGGTGGTCTGGCTTTGAAAACTACTGAAATTCTATATATGTTTTGAGGCAGCTCAATATATTTCAGCTATAAGTTACCAAATATATGCCTGAAATTTCTCCAAAAGAAATCTGCTCTGTTGGCTTGATGTTCTGTAACATTTTGAATGGTTAAATTTCATTTACACTTTATCCTGAATTGTGAGCTATACATCTATTTGCAATAGCAGAGTCAGTAAAGGAAAGAAATAGGTGACACCGAATGTCTTAGAGGTCTTGGGGAGAGGAGCCCACTAAGGTGAGAAAACACAATAAATATTCAGAAGGTTGACTACTTCCAAAGTTCATTAAACCCGAATTGCTATTATATCCAAACATTATTTTTAAATGACAGAACTAAACAATTAAATTTTAAAATACATGATTAAAATATGTAAATATGTCTGATAACTTAAGCTATTATATTTCAGGTGGCAAGAGAGAAAAGGTGTTATATTACTATAAGTTCTTTTTTTCTTCCCTCTGTCTTCATAAGGAAAATTTTAGAAAATACCCTGGCCTATAAAACAGTTAACTATAAGATGTGGATCCTATTCTTATACTAAATTATGTAATAGACAGAAAAGACAATTTACACTGTCAATGGATTTGTACAATGATCTTAAATTTCCTCCCAACAGAAGGGAATTATTTATTTTACAAAAGATTCTTCACATAATCTGTATTTATCATATTATAAGTATAGCTGATAAAGATTTTACAACTAATATTTTGTATTCTAAAAAGATTACAAGATAATTTTACGCAGTTTTAGAGCCTACCCAAAAACTGTAATTTTAAGTGACTGTCATAGGGAATAAAACACAAAATATCAAAACTACTGTTTTGCTAGAGAAGCAAGGACTTGAAATTCTGAACAATTCACTGGTTATTTTTAAGTTTTTAAGTTAAAATTAGTAAACTTTTAATCAAAAACTTAGCAGTTGTGAGAATAAGTTTTATACATACAGTAATGCAATACAAATGAGGTATATCCCAGCCTAAATTCCATGAACGTCATTAGTCAGTTTATGTCTAGTCCCACGTTTTTCCTTCTTTTCTTGATCTTTTAACCACATTCTATGCATATTTCTTAATTAATCCTGAAGTCATTCTTTCTGGGATTTCATAATTGTCTCTCACTTTCCTAGAAGAGTCTAACTATATGTTTTTCTAGCTCAGCATTATCCAAAAAGGAATTGCATAGCTGTCTCATGTAGATCAACTTCCAAGATCCCAATGAGGAAAGGCTGCATTCTAGACTCTACTCTCTTAGAAAGTAAGTATACACATCTTTCTATTAAATATTCTGAGAAAATGTACAACTCAAAAGAAACCAAACTATTATACAAATATGTTTTCCTCAAATTAATTTAATTAAAAACATTTTTTTTCCATAACACACATGAACATTTTAGGGAGAGACATAATGATAGGCAATACTATCCTTCATTTTAATCTCTTGATTATTAGCCTCTTTTATGCAAACTATTTAAAAGAAATATTATTAATAAGAAGGTAGTATTCAGGAAGATGCAATATTCCTAATTACAGACATAGAGACACTTGTGTTTTTAAAGATTTATTTGTTTTTATTGTTTTTGACAGAGAGAGACAGACAGACAGACAGTAAGGTCGGAGAACAGAGCAGTCTCCATAGTTGACAGCATTCGTTTTCCATATAGTTTCACTCCACAGGTGGGTGCAGAACTTTGTAGGGCAGGAAATGGGCCAGAAGACTCCTGCATAGGCCCCGGCAAGAATTGAACTGGGAACACACCCCAGTTTCGCATATGGGTCCACATGGGCCAGACCCGGGATTCAGTCCTTGGTCTCCAGGACTGCAAAGCGAGCGCTTAACCCACTGAGCCATCCCAGCTTCCCCGACACTTATGTTTTTAATTCTTTCATACCCAATAAGCGTAAAAAGCAGTTACTTAAGACAGCAATAACCAGATAGAGACTTCCACCGATATACGAAGGTTAATGAAGGCCTTTTAATTTGTTACCCATTTAATACAATTATTTTAACAAAACTAATTTTTCTTTGTTACCTACAAAGCAGTTGTCCACAAAAAAACAGGAGAAATTATATAAGTATTTGAGTGTAATGATAACTTACCAATCAATAAAATAGGACTCTCCCAACTTACTGGCAGAGTTTGAGCAATTAATTTATATAATAACAAACAAAATTTTGAAAACAAATGGTGCATTTAGGGTAGATAAACCCAGATCCAGATAAATAAGGTGACCAACCATCCTCCTTTAGAAAAGACAGTCCTCCTTATGGAAGGTCTGTCCTCCCTAGAAAAGTGTCCTCCTTTTCAATACGTAATACTAGATATCCTGCTTTTCAATATGTAAAAGTTAAGTTGTAAATATCTAAATATTTAATAACAAAAATTTCCCATAATGATGAAAAAACACTCATTTCATTTCTTGTGTGCAGTAATTTTGTTGTGACTCCAATCAAAGAGAGAAAATAATACTTCTCAAAAATGACACATTAACAAAAAATATTCATTCAAAAATATTCATATTTAAATAATAATTAATCATAATACGCCTCCGTTATCTATTTACTAAAATGCTTTCTTTTTAGTTATTGTTGCAAAGAATAATTTTTTTTATTTGCAATATTTATTTCTTTAATTTATTTATGTCCTCTTTTTCATTGGAAAAAAGTTGGTCACCTTATCCTCCTGTGGTCTCTCTCACGGGGGGGACAGACCATCATTTCTGATGTATGAGAAGCCCACCAATGTCTTCTGTGTTTCACAGGCTCATGTATTCCCCTCCTGAGTCACTCATTGTGGCCAGAAAAATGGATTGAGACAAGCACTTACTCCCCTGAAGCTAAACAGAAACATCTTCACTAATAATGGGGAGGTAACTTCCAACCAACTGCCCTATGGCTTTTCAGTGCTGTGTCCAGGAGAAAGGAGGTGAATGCTGGGCAGCAAAGCCATAGGCAAAAACATTGTGTGTTTTAGTAACACATCGAAACACACTCTTTGGAGGGCAAACCCTTCAACTCTTTTTGTTGAGACTGTCTTCAGCCAGGCTGTTTGGAGACAGTTCATGATGGTGTGTCTCTGATTATCACTGGACAAAAATACAGTTTTAAAGAGTTACTTTTCAGGTTTACTAAAGGAGGTGTTCTGAGTATGGGATTATTTTCTTAAATAGCATGATTTCTTACAATTTTTAAAAACGTGTATTGGTTTGAAAAGGTTATTGTAATGTACACGATAACAACACCTCCTATTACATTCAACAGGCCCCAAAGTTCACAGTTAACATGACCTTTAGCTAGCCTATCCCATCTTGGATGAACCCCTAGTCCTTCCTTGAAAGCCTTATTACTAAGACTATGTTGTCTTACTTTTAATAAAGAGAAAGTTCACTTGCCTTTCTGGAGGCTCACACAATTGTCATGTTTGCTTAAAACTCTGTGTATCTATGGGATGCCAGGATAGCTCAGCGGTTCAGCATTTGCCTCGCAATGGCTAGGTCTGGGGTTCCATTTCTGGTGCAGGCCCGTGCAAACCCACATGCTGACATGCTGAACAATGGTAACCAGGGAAAGGGCAGGGTGGTGAAGATTCTCACCTCCCATGCTGGACGGCCCAGTTCAGTTCCCAGCCACACGGAACCACATCCACTGTGGAACGAAACCATGTCACAATAATGAATAACTCTGGTGACTGCTCTGGGTACTCCCACTTTCTCTCTCTCTCTCTCTCTCTCTCTATGTCTTCCCTTAATAAAAATAAAATAAATTGTTTTGTGTTTTTTTAAGGTGTGTATCTTGGTGTTTGCATCATGAAATCTTTGAAAGGATAAAAATCTGTATGAATTTTATACCATAAGCATCCAAATTAGTTCTATTTTCTTTTAAAAATGTAATCCAAATTGGTAGGCAACAGCAAAGTTGTTGACTACCGGCATACCTCAATCTAAAATATATATTAAAACTGTCAATATTTACTTCATATGTGCTTATGTATATTACATTGTTACTAATCCACATAAAAATGTGTTGCATAGACTGTTGAAGTCATCCCTCATGACTGAAAAACTATCTACACTTCAGTCCTTAAAAAATGATATATACTGTAAACTAATAAAAAATAGTCACATGTATCATAGATTTTAATATAACTACATCTACAGTCTTATGTGACTGGTTTGACTATAGATAGTAAAATAACAACACTATTTAAGAAGATCAAGTAAAAAAGACAACTATGATTGTCTAAAAAACACGCACAGTATATATGCATATAACATACATAGATGAAAAGAAAACTGATAGAGAATGATGTGCCTTATATCAAAATAAAAATAGAGTATCTGTATTAATTTCAGATGAAGTAGATCTCAGAATAAGAACAATTATAATGGATGAAGAGGATTATTCCATTAGGAGATGGATACTTTAAGAAGACATAATAATCATTTATGTACATACATGTATCAATATAGCAGTAGTTCCCCAACTTTTTCCACTTGTGTAAATGTTTTAAACCTATTTCCATAAATTGTACCCCTAGTTTTAAAACAGCAGTTTTTCAATACTGGCACTTTTTTATCTAGTGCTTAATCTTAATGTAAAATAGTGAGAATGATATAACAATTTAGGAAAAAAAATGTCTACACTGAAAGTCTAAGAAACAGATTGAATTTTATAATATTCATAACAAAGTTGAATCTTAATAATGATGATTAAGTATTTCACCTAATTTTAATATATTTTTAAATAGTTATTATATAGTTTGGGAGAAGGTGAGAGAGAGAGAGAGAAGGAAAAAGAGAGAGAAGGACAAAATGCCCTGAACACTTTCCATAGTTGTACATCATTAATTGTGACACAGTTTCATTTCACACAGGTGGCTGTGAGGTCACATGGGGCAGGAAATGAACTGGGAGCCTCCAGTTTAAGAGGTCAGAACTTTCGCCACCATCCTGTCATTTACTAGGTGGTATATAGTTCAGCATATGGGTTTGCACAGCCCAGGGCTGGAATTCAAACCCTTGACCAAGCAGTTGCAAGGCAAGTGCTCAAACTGCTGAGCTATCTCTACATGCCATTAATTTGTTATCAATAATGTTTAATTGCATTACCTTAAAAGTCTATAATAATTGGTATGCAGATCACTAGCCAATTGAAACATTACTAGTGAGATAGCTGAGCTTACTTCGATGCATTTACTTTTTGAAATCAGGCTCAAAAGGTGCATGATACAGTCTTAAATCCAGACTTGCATTCAGTGTGTGGTGATACTCATTTTTAGGAATGTGTAAGAGAAAAGCCGGTCTCCACTAGGAGAGTACTAGTAAAAGGCAAGAAGTACTTGAGTGTCTTCTCCCTGAGCTGCTCCCATTTCTCACTGACATCTACTCAGAAGATAACAAGGTGCTTTCGTTCAAAGTCAGAATTTAAAGAAGTATCAGTTGAAAGTTTGATTATCTACTCTATTTCCTTGACTGATAGTTTAGCTTCTTGGAGGAATTCTTCCTGAAGGGATCTGTAATCCAGTGGTTTTCTTATCGACACTGAGGGGCTACTCATTAATTGTCTCACATGATTTACAATATTATCACATTCTGGAGTAGGTACAAGTCATTCACAGATAAGAAATTGTGAAAAATTTCAAAAACTTCAGGCGGACCTTGTTCAATATATGTTTTCCAATCGATAGTTTTAAAATCATTGACTCAATATTGTCAGCAACTTTGAATATAGGGATTGAGTTGTTTTGAAGTTCCAAGTTGAGTTTGTTTATTTCTAGAAAAATATCTGATAAATATGCAAGAACTTGAAGTCAATCACTGTCCTGAGACTTTGGAGAATGGAGAAAATGATGGTCTGCAAAACAAACCTGAACTTCATGTCTAAGTTCAAACATCCGTGTAAGTACTTTGCCACGTGAGAGCCACCTTACCTTCACAAACAAAAGCAATGTGCTATGAAT
>PVKE010023576.1:0-24517 GCA_004027555.1 Craseonycteris thonglongyai | reverse complement strand
TCAGCATGTTGAGTGCTTGCTTTCCAGACCCAGAGACCAAGGATTGAATCCCGGCCCTGGTCCATGAGAATCCATATGCTGAACTGGGACATGCTTACAATAAGGGAGGCCCCCAGCCTAGGTCTCGCCCTGCACGGCCCCTACTAACCTGTGTGGAATGAAACCATGTCAAAAACTGATCATGTACAACTATGGAGACAGCTCTGGGCCCTCCCCCTTCTCTCTGTCTCTCTCTATCTCTGTCTCTCTCTGTCTCTATCAAAAACAATAAAACAAATCTTAAAAAAAAAATACAATGAACTTCCAAAAGCTTTCTTTTGACTGAATTTTATTATTTTTAAATGAACCATTATCAATGTTAACTTGACTAATTTCTGTCTGAAGTCTCTGATGTCACAGAAAGATATGAAACAGGCATCAGTTATCTGTTTGCAAATTCTCCCTTTGCTAATGGAGACAACACATTGACAGTTATTCTTCATTTGTTGGTACTAGATCTTAGAATTAAAATGAGAGAAATTAATTTAGAACACTAGTCATTTTATACAAAGAAAAGACATATTTCACAGTGATGTGTAAACACACTTTCTTCAGCTGTACAAGTCAAATTCTCTCTAAATACAGTATTCTTAAAAACTACCAACTTGTCAAGTAGATATTGTTAGTTCTTTAGAAAATTTGTATCTCCTGTTTTCAAATGGTCAGAGATGTCACCACTGACTCTACGGTGAATGGTAAAATTGAAAAAAAAATTGTTTTACACATTCACCTTGATTTCATTAAGAAATTAAAATTCAGTTCTTAATTTTTCATTAAAAACATGTGCTCTTAAAACAATTTCTGGGGCAAAATAGAGAAATAATAAATTCCAAAAGCCTACTTCTCCATAAAAGCAACTTAAAAAACTGGCACAAACAGTAAGAATAACTTATTCGGAACTTTGGAAATTAACCAAAAGTTAAGCAGCAACCCAAGAAGGGCTTATTCAAGAAACATGGCTGAAGTCTGGTAAAAACAATACATTTTGTGACCTATTGGCTTGCTTTAGTCCCCTTCTTCATTTCCCAGCTCAATAGTAGCCTTGAAAATAACAGCCCATGTTCCTGACACCCAAAGAGGGGAGAGTAGAACAGACATCATTTACCAATTGTTCTTAGTGGGCCTGCCTGGTGGATCTCTGGAGTAACTTTTCAAAAGGCTTGTCTTTATTTCACCTGACTAGATTTTCTCTTGTGCTAAAGCTACCATGGGGGCATGGGCTCTGTCAAAAACATTTATGGGAAACTTTTTTAGTTCCTGTTACTAAATGTAATAAATTATGGAGCAAACAATCGATGAAGCAAAAAGCTTGGGAGGAAAGTCTTAAAGTGAGATGCTTTAGAAAGCAAAGGCTTAGGGAAGCTCTGACATATTCCTCGGTATTTGGAATGCCACACACATGTCCAGGATCATGTTCGGGTTATGCTCAAAAAAGACCAGAGAAGACCCTAAGCGCTCACCTTTGGGTGATTTTTGAGACTCTGTAGAAAAAAGGAAGTGAAGATGAAGGTGAAGGCAGAGTTGTAAATGTCCTGACTAGTGCTGAAGGCCTGTTTCAACACACAAAGCCCCTCTGCAAAGACTAAAGCTGTTTTGCTCATAGGCATTGAAGGAAATCTCTATCCAGTCACTAGCTGGACACTAAGCTAAGGCTATTTAGAGACTGTAAGTAGCCAAAAATATCATGAAAAAGAAGAACAAAGCTTAAGAACTCACACTTCCTGATTTCAAAAGTTACTACAAAGCTACTGTAATCAAAACAGTGTGGTACTGGCATAAGGATATACATACAGATCAATGAGCATAACTGAGAATCCAGCAATAAATTCATATGACTATGGTCAGTTGATTTTAAAAAAGGATGCCAAGACCATTCACAGGGGAAAGAACAGTCTTTTCAATAAATGGTGCTGAGACCACTGTATATCCACATGCAAAAGAATAAATGTAAATCTTTACCTTATAGCATATGTATAGTTAACTCAAAATGAACAAAAGATCTAAATGTATGAGCAAAAACTATAAATGCTTAGAAATAAACATAGGTGTAAGTCTTCATGACCTTAGATAAGGCAATGGTCTCTTAAATATGATATGAAAATCATAAGTAACAACAAAAAATAGATAAATTGGATTTCCTCAAAATTAAAAGCACTTGGGGGATGCCAGGATAGTTCAGCAGCTGAGCTCTTGCCTCACAGTCATGAAGTCCGGGGTTCAATTCCTGACCCCTTCCCCTGCAAATCTATATGCTGAACTGTGATGCAACTGGTAACTGCCAGGATGGTTTCAGCTGTGAAGGTTCCTACCTCCAATGGAGGAGGTTCCTGGTTCAGTTCCTGTCCCACACGGCCCCATGTTCCTCCATACAGAATGAAACTATGACACAACTAATGATGTACAACTATGTAGACTTCTCTGGGCCCTCCCCCCCTTCTCTCTCTCTGTCTCTCTCTCTCTGTCTCTCTCTCTCTGTCTCTCTCTCTCTCTCTCTCTCTCTCTCACTTTCTCTCTAACAACAAAATAAATCTTTAAAAATTAAATTAAATTAAAAGCACTTGTTCATTAAAGTACACTATCAAGAGATTACAAAGACAACCCATACAATGGAAGAAAACATTTGTAAAGCATAAATCTATAAAGGGTCTAATATCCAAACATATAATTAACTGTTACAACTCAATAATAAAAAATAAACCATGCAATTTAAAAATGGACAAGAGATTTGAATACACATTTCTCTAAAGAAGATGGCCAATGCCCACATGAAAAGATGTTTAGTATCGTTAGTCATTAGGTAAATGCAAATCAAAATCAAGATGAGATATCACCTCGCACCCCTTAGGATAGCTATAATCAAATAGCAGATAATAACAAGTATTGGTGAGGTGGTAAAGAAGTTGGAACTCTCATACATTCCTGTTGGGAATGTAAAATGGTGTAGCTACACTGGAATTCAGTTCAGGAGTTCCTCAAAAAGTTACCATCGATCTAGCAATTTCACTCTTAGGTATATGTCCAAGACAGCAGAAAACATATGTTCTCACAAATACATGCATACAAATATCCATAACTGCATTATTTATAATAGCCAATAAGTGAAAACAACATAAATACCCATTACTGTATGGATAAACAAAAGTGATATATCAATATGATGGAATATTATTCATCTATAAAAAGTAATGAAGTACTGATAAATATTACAACATGGATGAACCTGGAAAACATTATGCTAAGTGAAAGAAGCCAGGCACAAAAGACTAGCTATTTTGTGATTCCATTTATATAAAATATCCAGAATAGGCAAATCCATGGAGACAGAAAGTAGATCAGTAGCTGCCAGAGAACATTAATAGAAGGAGAGAGAATTGGCAGTGACTACTAACAGGTATAGGGCTTCTTTTTGGCATGATGCAAATACTCTGGAATTAAATAGTGGTTATGGTTGCACAACATTGTGAATATACTAAAAACCACTGAATGAGACAGTTCAAATGGGTTGAAATGGTGAATAATTTTATGTTATGTGGATTTTAGCTCAATAATAATATTAAAGCTTGTGCTGATGACAGGATTTTTTTTTTTCACAATAGAAAGTACTGCCAAGTAATAAAATAAATCAATGATGGTCTGCATCATATAAGAGAATCATTGTGACAAAAGAATATTAAGAATCTCTCCCTGTGTACGACAGCAGGATTGTTCAGCCTCTATTTCTGGACATATTCCATGGTCAACCCTATAATCTACCCAATTTCCTACTGACCTTCATGCCAAATGGCATGGAAGTGTAATTTCTTGCTTCTAGAGGCCCTGGCATGACTGGCTGGTATGCCAATGCCCAGCTGGGGCAACAGTGCAGGTCATTGCCACCACCAACTGTATGCTGGCTTGGCAAGCTGCCCTTCACTAATTACATTCCCAAGTACTTGCATTTATCAGTAAGTGTCCTGCTGGCTGGCTGTGAAAGAGAACTGCTACTTGACATTGTATCTAAAAAAAAGTCAGGAAAAGAGAGATGGGTTGTTGCTGATTGTCTTTATGTGTAATTATGTGTTAAAGTGAGAACTCTATTCCGTGAACATGAGTATATCTCACACTCTACTACATGAGACCTTGGCAGAAGATAGAAGTGCAAAGTGGAAGTCTACCAAACCCATCCTGGCTTATTTTTAAGGTCATTCTTAATAATAAGACTGTTAAAAAAAATTGAAATAAATGCTAAATAAGAAAGGATGCCAGGAAAAGAAAGGATGCCTAATCTGAACTTCCCAGTCAAATCAGGACCTGTGTCATGTAAACTCTCATGCAAGCCATTGCAGGATAAGCATCTAATGACTGGCACAAAAATTAAGTTCTACAGAAGTAAGAGCAGGTGATTGTGTCTGGCCTCTTAAAGTCGCATGGTTTGTGCTTAATACAATCATAATATTAACAGGTAAAGACAGGGAAAAAAATGTGGGAGGAATGGAAAAGGGGTTACCGAATATTAACATAGGCCATGTTTTAATTTGACAACTTGTATTTTCCATCTTTGCAGTCTGTCGGTATACAAACTATAACTAGGTACTGCTCACATTATCTAACTTCTGTCATAGTGCCTCTTTTTCAAAATGATAAGGAGAAGTACAGGAAAAGGAAGAATTAAACAGCTTGCAAAAGCAATGCTGCTTTCTCTATCTCCTAGTAAACAAGTCTGCCGAAATACTAAATGAATTCATAACCATCATTGGTATAGACATTCTGTAGAATAACTTC
This sequence comes from Craseonycteris thonglongyai, assembly GCA_004027555.1. Lineage (NCBI taxonomy): Eukaryota > Metazoa > Chordata > Mammalia > Chiroptera > Craseonycteridae > Craseonycteris > Craseonycteris thonglongyai. Next base: position 19,717 of record PVKE010023576.1, on the reverse strand, counting down.
TGTTAAAGCACATAGAGATTTCTTTTTAAAAGAATCACTCCCATTAGGTTTCATTGAAGATTTAGCATCCAGGATGAAGCTTCATAATGAGAGAAGCTCACTGTGTTTATTTCATGCACTTTTCCACCCTGCCCACGCTGCTACTGCTCCCAGCTTTCCAGACGCCCGCACGGAGCCATGACTGCACGCCAGGGAGCACTCCGTGCCCAGACCCTTTGTCCTCTGCCTCCCTGCAGATTTCTCCAGCGCCTTTGCTGCCGTAGAAACAAGTGGCTTTATGTTTACCAAATACATCGGACTGTGTTTTCAGTCCACCGTCTGAAAGTTCTTGCTGTAATAGTTTGGCATTTTCAAAGTTTTGCCAGAAGTGTGTGCACTTTTTTTTTTTTTTTAATGATAATTCGGGAAAATATAATTCGGTTCCAGAGTAAGACTAGCCACATAAAGTTTCATAAGGATGCTCTTTAATTCATCTTTTGTCCTCTAAATTTTCATTCATTCTCTGCACCCAATTAGGTGTGTCTCTTTGGGCACTTCCCTGGAAAACTGAAAGTGTTTTGGCAACCATCACACTTACAGGGAAAAAACTAATTGGACATGGTGGTGGTGTTTGTATTTCAACTGGCTGTTTGTTGTTTGCTGCAGCAGGAAATTATTATAGATTCAAAATATATTTTCCTCTACTATTCAATTGATAGATTTTCATGGAGAATGCAAACCTTTAGAAGATAAAACTTAAAATATGGGATGAGCTTCATAATTAGAAAACCTGAGCTGAAAAGCAGTATTTAAGAATTTATTAGACACCAAAATGAAGTTTTTCATGTATGAAAAAAAGGGGAGGAACTATATGCTATGTCTGCATAATCTTGAAGCACTCATTTATGTAACCCACTTCTGAAGGAAAAAAATGTCTATTAAATCAATTGCTGTGTTTCCCTAGATCAGAACATGAAATAGAGGTTCCTGTTCCAGAAAAGAGATAAGACTTGGAATTTTATTGTCAGGAAAATTCAGATGTGTCAGCAATGAAGCTAAAAAATGGAATGACAAAGATCCATTTTAAAAACTAGACATAATCTCCATAAGAGTGTAGAGTGAATGAAGCTTCATGCTTACTTGGTACTGGGGACATCATGTCCGACTTTGCCAGGCAGTAGTAGCTGGTTGGTTAGTGGCAAGCACAAAACCAGTCAGCTCAGAGAACAACTATTTTTTATTGTTTTAAGAAAATTTTAAATTAAAAATTGGATTTATGAGAGAGGGTAATGAAAAGTTGAGCAGTTTCTTCCAGGAGAAGACAAAGTGGCTGTTTATAAGAACAGGACTTGTTTTTCTCAAAAGACTGTTACTCAAGGACATAACCTGAAATTAGGCACAAGGTCACGGCTGTCGCCAGCCATGGGCTGGGTGACTGAGCACACTTGAGTCAGGGTCAAGCCGAGAGTGATGTACTCTGGACCGTGCCATGAGTTAGCAAGCTTTCCTCAGAAAACTGAAAGAAAGCCAACTGAAGTGTTCTGTTTCCTGAAAGAGGGAGGGGACATTTTTCTCAACAGTTAGATCTAAAAGAAATACTATACTCTATTAGCACAGGTATATTGAAGAAGAAAAAAATAATAATAAAAAATATATATATATATATATATATATATACATATACTAAATAGATTTTACTTATATATACATATATGTATATGTGTATATGTATACATGTATGTGTATGTGTGTGTGTGTTTATAGGCTGTCCAGAAAAAATCCAGCCATTGTCAATATAACAAGAACAATTACATGGCTGGACATTTATAGGACAGCTTATATGCAGGGTCTGGCAGAAGTAATGCCCCTTTTTTATGAGCTGGTAATCTATACCAAATCTTTTATTATAAAGTCATAAAAGTGTAAGTCTGTAACATAACAATATCACATTCAAACACACTATGTGGCATTTTAGGTAAAATGTTCAAATTGAGGTCCATTTTGTGCAAGACAAAGCAAACCTACGACATGTGGCATTGTATCTGCTGGACCCTTTATTATGTAGATATGTACACAGACACACACACACACTCACGTATATAATCTCTGAATGCATTTCTCCTGGTTTCTTATTCTGTGAGCTCTCAGGATCAGAGCGCGGAGGCCCAAGGCCATGGAGCTGCACAGCTGCCTGGGGATTGCCTAATGACCAGAATACCACCAAAGAGTAAGGAAGAAGAAATGCTGTTGCCCTTGTCTTTATGAGTCACCAATAAAAGGAAGATGCATGTGAAGCCACCAACTAAGAAGGAGCTCTTTAGTCCTCCATGGTCTCCTTAAAGCAATATAGAGTCGAACCCTCATTAATAGAGACAAGCCTAAAACAATCTCATCTTTTTGTGCTTTGCCAAAGCTAGGTTTTTGTTTTTGTTTTTGCATTAGAAATGAGAATTTAAGCCTCAATTAAACCTTTGAAGCACTTCTGCACTCAACACATGGAGTCCAATTTCTAATCAAGGCCACTAGACGTACTATTGTCCCATTCTTCGGTTTGCAGCTGCAATTATGGATGAACTGGAGCCATAAACACACAGCTAACACAGTCTCTGTATTCATACTGCACACCTTTTCCTTACAGGGACAAGCTAGGAAGATACTCCCATGTGCTAACAACACTCCACACTGGTACAAAGAACAGCTCATCTTGAGAAAGACATTGCAATTTGAAAAGGTGAGATTACACACGCATAAACGCAAATTAGTGCCATATGTTGAAGAGCCTTTGTTATTTATGTCTGAACCAGATGCGTCTATCCTTTACATTATATTTGCAATCAATCATTTTTAGCTCTTTTTCATGATGCAACATCAATTTAGTAAAAGAACTGTGCTTCCTTTTTTATTCATGACGATGAAAGCTCTCATGACCAAATAAACTCACTATCTCATTTCAGATATGTTCCCCTTGGATTAATTACTTTAAAATCAAAGTATTCCTGAATTCACAACATCCTTTTAAAAACATCATTTGCACATCTTCCCAACAGATTATCTTTCATAATTGAATCAAATTTTCACCATAAATGTCACAGGGAAGAGTTAGAGCAATAAAAATACATGGTTAACCACTACAAATCAACCTGGACAATTACTCCATACCAGTTTTCAAATGATACTATTAATATATTATTATTATTATATTATTATTTTACCTTGTAGAATCGATTTTAAAATGTCCTACTGTGAAATTAAGTCTGAGATTTAAACATGTATATATGGGATCAGTAAAATTCTGCCTTGAATGTAACATATATCATCAACTTTGTGCAAATGTATTTCTTCTCACTTAAAAAGAAATACTAACTGAAGTATTTGCATGTATTGCTCTTTAAAAAGTTTAGAGATAGTTGACTCTCAAATAATGTGACCCAAATAATGAAACCCACTCCCTAAGTTCCCCTAGACATTTTTCCCATTATTTTCTGCCTCTTAATCATTCCTTTCTCCATGTACCCAGCATCTGCCTCTTTCACTATATTTTGAATATATACTCAGAAGAGGAATTGTTCAATCATATGGTAATCCTATTTTAAATTTTTTGAGGAATCACCATACTGTTTTCCACAGAAGCTGCACTATTTCAAATTCCCACCCACCAGCAACATATAAGAGTCCCAATTTTTCATATCCATCTCAATACTTGTTTTTTTCTGTATTTTTGGTTGTGTTTTTTTTTATAACAACATCTTATTGGGTGAGAAATGGTATTTCATTGTGGTTTTCATTTGCATTTCCCTACTCAAGTTCCTTAGCTATTTTTAAATGTTTTTAAATGCCTATTTTTTTATGTTTTTATAGTTGAGTTATGGTTATTTTTATATTATAGGTAACAACCCCTTTTCAGATGAAGGTGGAGGGCCCAATCAGAAAGGACAAAATCCAATCACTCTTTTCTCCATAAATAGTGCTCTATTTGCACTGCTTTCATTCTACCAGCCTCAATTTCTTTGATACTGAGCTGATTCAGATTGAAGGCACACTTAGCTCAGCCTTTATATATATATTTATATAGATCCACTGAGCATTTCACCCTGATCTGTTAAGCTAAAAAACTGCATATGGGGCTATAATGTATAAAGGTAGAGAGCTGGATTCAGGTACAATTAGATTCAGGGATCAAATAATTCACTGTAATGTTTTTCACCATCCCTTCAGCTAAGCATCTTACTATATTGCCTCATGCTCAAACGCTGTGATGACCCTGACAGCTCCTGCCCTCTCCTTGAGCTGGGGGTGGGGATAAATGACTGGTCTTTCTACCTAGTCTCTATAGCCTTAGCACCTAGCACAGTGCCTGGCATAGTGTGAACTGTTGGGTGAAAGATAAATGTATGATACACATTACTACTTCCTTACTGCTTCCTTTCTTTGCTCCATCCAAATGGCTTTTGAGGTGCAAAAAGACATCTGATGAATTCTTAGCTGATATCCATTGAGTCACCTTTAACTACATGCCCTTTTTTATACAACGAAGTCTGCCAGGAAAGGTTAGAGACAGTTGAGTTACTCAGAAGTAATCTAATCATTCCTAAAGAAATCAGATGCAATTGAGTTGTTTGTTGATATCTTCAGAGGCAATTGAACAGTGTCTGATAGAGTTGGGTGTAACTGAATTGCATTTGAAAATTTCTTCTCACTATTCAGTTGGCCTTAAAAATTATTTTGGCAAAACTCCCTGGCATGTAACAATTGTTCTCTGCAGGAAAGCCAGCCTAGGGGAGGCCCTTCTAAACAATATTTGACCATTAATATTAATCTATTTCCTAGTCATCAAAAATAAATCTGAATGTTCTTCTAATGGCTCTAAAGAAAGCTAGAGAGTTTTTCTAAACAAATAGCTATTGAAATAGGTGGAACTGTGGCAGCAGTGGCCAAAAGCATAAATCTAGTTGAGGGTGCACATGGCAATCCTAAAGCTGAGACGGAGGCTGTCCAGAAAAGGAACAAGAAACTTACAGAAGGCTGACTCTAAGAACTTTTTTGTCCTGTGAACTGAATTCTGGATTAGAAATATGCTGTTCAGAATCTCTCCTCCAATGCAGTTCAAGTCAGATGCTATTACTTTGATTTATTATGAGGCCAACAATGAATGTGATATAACATGAGTTAGGTAAATTTATGTAATTGGATTTTCAATTCTTTGGTCTCACCTACTCTGACATTGAAAGCCTCATGAGTTTCACCCTGACTTTTGTTTCCATTATTATTTACGATAAATAACTGAATGCAAATTGAAAACAGAACTTTTAGGGGGAAAAGGGTCTCATTACCCTACTTAGTTACCATAGCAGTCTGTCCTCTGCAAAACTGTTGAGGAGGCAGTTTGTCTTTGGCAGTCAAAGTCAACATCCCCAACCAGGCCTCTTAAAACTCTCTACCCCTTGAGTAAATTTTCATTTCTCAATTGCCCAGTGGCCCAGGGTTTTCTTCCCCATGTTTACTACAGTGTGTTCTTAAACCATGCACACACACTTAGCTCTATATAACTCATGATAGCTTAAAATGATAGATAGACCACATTGGATATTAGAATTTTGAGAAGTATAAGAACCTTAAAGTATTACACATCAGCATTGGAATTTCAGCCCCCAAGCATGAATAAGACAAGGCTTTGAGTAATATTGTGCTTCTTAACCCAGGTATTGGCCACATGGTGTGCTCAGTTGTATACTAATCACTTACGTCCTTTTCCATGTGCACGGTATACTTCAACACTTTTTCAACCCAGGAGAGAGTAAAGGAAGTATATGTTGAGGGGAGGAAATGGAGTCAGAGTTGAGAGTCTTTATAACAGTAAAATCAACAGGGCTTGGTAAGTAATAGAATGTGAGCAAGAGAGTTAGCAGTCATAGTGTTTGGGATGCCAGGTTGATAATGTTAGCATTAACCATGACAGGGTTTATGGAGGGAGGATACTGGAGGAAGAATAGACTTGGGGAGAAAATAATGGGTGCCATTTTTGGATATGTTGACATTAAGCCATTGAAGCAATAGAAAGCTTGAAGTAAAGATTGGTATCTTGGGAAAGAACAAATGTAGATAATTGATGTGTCGGTAGTAAATGAAGCAATGTCAGTTTAAAGTTAGCCAGGAGAATGTATTTGAATGTATTCTTTGATAAGAGAAATAGGTTGAGGTTGGACCACTGGGAAACATCAATATATTACCTCATTATATTTTTTCTCCTCTCTGTCTCCCTTTTTCTCTCCTCTATTGATAAATAGATAAATATAGACTTTCTTTCTTTCTTTCTTTCTTTCTTTCTTTCTTTTTTTCTTTCTTTCTCTCTCTCTTTCTTTCCTTTCTTCCATCCTTCCTTCCTTCTTTCTTTCTTTCTATCTAGGAAATGAAGTCACACAGACCAGAGGGTAGTGATCAGTAGGACAAGGTTAAGCAGTTGTATGGAAATCAACCATTTTGGCAATGTCTCAGGATGCTTTCATGGGATACTATGTAGTATAAAGACATTTGTCTCCTTTTCCACATAGAAAATGAAGAAAAAGGATTAAAGCTGCCATTAAACCAAAAATTTTACCAATCGACATAGCATTGGCATCCACCCATCAGAGTTAGCCACCAACCAATCAGGAGGGATGCCAGAAAACAAACAACCTGTGGGGTCACACTGGCTGACTGTGCACCTCCCCAAATCCTCATTACAACTGAGGGACAGTATAAGATAAATATTAAGAGGGTGGACTTTAGATCCAGTCTGCCTGGCTTTTATTGCTGGTTCTGCCACATTCTGTGTGATTTTGAATGGCTACTAAACTTCTCTATCTGTTTGCTTATCTACAGAATGAGAATAATCACAAAATTTTAAAAAATAAGTTTTAAAAACATCTTTAGAACAGTGCCTGGTATGCAAAGAGCACTAATAAATGTTAGTTGTTAATTTTACTTCTAAAGAATGACCTATGCCTAGGGCTTGAGGAAATCGGCCCTCTGCACCCACAGAACTGAGTCTTGCTCCCTCAAATGTGCTGAATCCTCATGGTCAAGTAATGAATGAATGAATGAATGAATGACCGATGCATTTCTGCAACCATGATCTCCTCTTGGAGAAACTCCTAAATACAACTAAATACATAGTTGTTCAGTTGAACAACTATGAAAAGCATTCCAACTTCTTCAGATACTTCATTTATATGATTTCAGTAAAAGAGGGAAAAAAAACAAAAAACTTTGAAATGAAACCAAAAACTCACAGCAGACATATTTCATGGTTCGAACTACAAGAATTTCAAAGGCATTTGCTCTTTTGGAGCAAGGTTTGGGAGCTCTGTCTGAACTGCTGCTTGAGAAGTGAGATTTGGAAGGAAGAGACACTGTCTGTGGAATCACTGTTTCATTTCTACATCCTGAAATAAACTTTTGCCTTTCTTGCTTAAGTTCTGTTTACAGTGGCCATTCTTTTGTGGAAAAAGAAAAGGGGCTCTTAAATCACAAATGAAAGAAAAAATTGGAAAGACAATAAAAGAACAAAGAAAAGAAAGAAAAAGATCAGAAAAATCTGGTCATTGATGCCATCTTTTATAATTTCAAAAAACCCACAGAAATGAAAGCTCTGAGAAACAGCAGTGTGAGCCAGCTTAGGACTCGTTTCTTGTGGGTTGTAGAGAAATAGATTAAAAACTAAACTTTCCAGGCTTCCTCCCAGGAGAGGCTGGGTGGATAGAGAGATAGAGAACAGCATAGTGGGTTCACCATGATTAAAGGTGGGTGGCTCAAATGTCAGCTTTGCAGGGTGGCTCACCCTTATCACTCATTAGTAAATGATCCCCATTACTGTTTCCTAATCTCTTTCTTTCTCCGTAGAGCACAGGTCGCTGTTAAAATTACTAAATAAATAGTTTGCTTTCTTGCTTATTGTCTATTTCTCCAGCAGAATGAAACTCAATGAGGGCAGGGACTGCTTGGTACCTTATTATATCCCCAGCTCCCAGAACACTGGAGAACACAATAGGATGCCCAGTCATTTGTGTTGAACAAACGAGTAAAGGAATGAATGAATGCAGTTGCTATAGTGACCATTTTGAATAAACTATTGTGTAAATCCAATGCCATATATACATTACCAGTGAACATGGTGACCTGATCAACTTGATAGGTATTTTGACCAAATTAAGCAGTCAAATCAAGCAGAAAATTATCAACCAGAAATTTTATTCAAAGCCTTAGTTCAAACCTGTTCTGACTATAATTCTAATTTTCACAGAGATTTAAAAGTGTCCTCATGGTATACCTATTCAATAATTTTCTTCTCTAATTGGTTTTTTCCACAGCCATAACTAATAGAAAAATAAAAAATATATATTAAATTGTAGAACAATTAAGTTGTTGAAGAAAAATGGTCAATCAAGGCAAGGCAAATCAAATCAAGGGCTCACTGACGAAGGAGCAATTGACCTGCATTCAGTCAGTATATTGACCATTGAATCACCTGATTTAGAGTTTTGGACAGGGCTCCTGACACTAGATAAGTCTCTCTGAATCTTTATTTTAAATAAAGAGGAACTTTCTAGAGTTTAATAGGTGCAGAATCTTACTGAGTGTTTGAGAAGCATGTAGCTATCATTCATTCATTTGGGAAAATAAGCCTTAAGTAAAGATAGATAGAAAGAAGAAAAGAAGGGAAGAGGGAAAATTAGCTGGTAGGCAGTAAAACACACACACACATCTAAAGTCATAACAAAATTATATTCCCTAAAATAAAAATGAAACTGTACCTCTAAAGTATATTACCAACAGGAACATACAAATGAGGAACCAGGCCAGTATCCTGAATGTCTTTATTAGGAAGAAATGTAAACCATCTAGCAGCTGGCTCCACCATTGGAAAAAATTGTTGAGAATATATTTACCAAATGTACTGAATTAGATAAGTGAAAAATAAAGTCTTCTAATGTGAAGAAATTATGGACTATTTTGTTTGCTTGATGTCCTTGCGGTCATAAATGTGAAAACAGAGCATTCCAAAGCTACACTAGACAAAGCCCTCTGAAAAGCCATGAGGGGGCTTTTGTTCATATCATAACAGTGACGAATATTATGGTTGTTCACTGGCAGAAAAAAATCTGTTGAAGAAAAAGAGGTATTTTCTTCCAGAGGTTAGGTTGTATACAGTCGATGCCACTTCTATTCAGGTTGCTGGAAAAGATCAGCATGCAGGATCGAAACCAAACTTTAGGGGTGGAAAAGAGAGAATTGATTTTTTAATTGACCAATTCAAATGGTTCAGTATAGAGTGATGAAAGACTGAGAAGGAGGGTAGTTTATGTCATAAATGGAACTATTGTTCATGCTTTATAGGTATATAATGAGTGAAAGATTTAATAAACTAGCATTTCCATAACATATGCCAGGTTCTATTACATATTTTACATAAATTATTTCATGTTAGCCTCACAATTCCATGTGGTACACAGTATCATTCCTGTTTTACAGATGGGAATATTAAGTTCAAGGTCCAATAGTCATTAAAAAGTAGAGTCAGTTGAAGATGAAAGCCATGCTCCCATGCATAGGCAGCAAGTCAAGAAGACTTCACCTGACAGAGGTAGATTCTAGCCTGCCAGAAGAAATAACCCATCCTGAGACTCCCACACTCATTCTACAAGGCCAGAGTTACCCCAATACCAAAACCAGACAAAGACACTGTGAAGAAAGAAAACTATAGGCCAATATTTCTGATGACTACAAACACAAAACTCCTCAACAAACTATTAGCAAACTGAATTTAGCAATACATTAGAGACACCATCAAGTGGGCTTTATTCCTGGGATGCAAGTTTGGTTTAATATTCACAACTTAATATACCACATAAATAAAATGAAGGGGAAAAAAATCTTATGATCATATTAACAGATAAAAAAAAAGAATGTGACAAAATCTAGCATTCATTTATAATAAAAACTCTTAGTTAAATGAGTATAGAAAGAACATATCTCACATAATAAAGGTTATGTATGACAAACCCACAGTAGCAGAATACAAAATTAGTATTCAGAGATTGCTTGCATTTTTACATACCAATAATGACCTATCAGAAAGAGAAATTAAAAAATAATCCCATTTACAATTGCATCAAAAAGAATAAAATACTCAGGAGTAAATTTAACTAAGGAGGTAAAAGACCTGTACTTGGAAAACAATAAGACACTGAAAAACAAAATATCAAAGAAGATACAACTAAATAAAAGCATATATCATGTTCATGGATAGGAATAATTAACATCACTAAAATGTCCATATTACTCAAAGCAGTCCATAGATTCAATGCAATCCCTATCAAAATACCAATAGCACTTATCACAGAACTAGAACAAATAATCCTAAAATTTATATAGAACCACAAAATATCCCAAATAGCCATGGTAATATTGATAAAGAACAAAGTTGGAAGTATCACATTACCTGTTATCAAACTATACTACAAGTCTATAATAATCAAAACACCATGGTACTGTTATTAAAAATAAACACCTTGATTAAAGGAATAGAATAGAGAGCCCAAAAATAAACCCACACCTATATGGTCAACTAATCTATAAGAAAGGAGGTAAGAATATTCAATGGGGGTAAAGACAGTCTCTTCAATAAATTGAGTTGAAAAAACTAGGCAGATATATGCAAAAAAAAGATCACTTTCTTACACCATAAGCAAAAATAAACTCAAAATTAATTAAAGACTTAAATGTAAGACCTGATACCATAAAACTGCTATAAGAAAACATAGGTAGTAAATTCTTTGACATCACTCTTAGTAATATTTGGGGGACGAGGGGGTGTATGTCTTCTCAGGCAAGAGAAACAACAGAAAGAAGTACACCAATGAGATTATATCAAATTAAAAAATTTTTACTCTATGAAGGAAACCATTAAGAAAATTAAAAGACTATCTATTGAATGAGAGAAGATATTTGCCAATGATATATCCAATAAGGGGTTGATATCCAAAATATATAAGAAACTCATAACAATTAACACCAAAAACACCAAACATCTGATTTAAAAAGGGGGAGAGGACCTGAATAGACATTTGTCCAAAGAGGACACACAGATGGCCAATAGACATAAGAAAAATGCTCAATATCACTAATCATCAGAGAAATACAAATTAAAACCACAGTGAGATATCACCTCACACCTGTCAGAATGGCTATCATGAATAAATCAATAAACAACAAGTGTTGGCGAGAATGTGTAGAAAAAACAACCCTCATTAACATTAACTGTCAGTGAGATTGTAAAATGGTGTATCTTCTATATATAACAGCTTGGAGTTTCCTCAAAAAATAAAATATAGAACTACCATATGACCAAGCAATTCCACTTCTGGGTATTTATCCAAAGAAAACCAAAACACTAGTTTGAAAAGATACATGCACCCCTATGTGCATTGCAAGATTATTTACAATAGCCAAGATATGGTAGCAACCTCAGTGTTCATCAACAGACAAGAAAATAAAGATGTTGTAGGGATGCCAGGATATTTCAATAGATTGAGCACTTGCCTTGTGAGGTCTGGGAATCGAATCCCAGCCCCGGACCGTGCAAACCCACATGCTGAACTGTGACGCAATTGGTAACCACTGGGATGGCCACAAAGCTTCTTGCTTTTTATGTAGGAGGTCCTCAGTTCAGTTCCCACCCCACATGGCCACACATCCACCTATGTGGAATGAAGCTATGTCACAACTAATGATGTTCAACTATGGAGACTCCTCTGGGTTCTTTCCCTTCTTCTCTCTCTCTCTCTCTCTCTCTCTCTCTCTCTCTCTCTCTCTCTCTCTCTCTCTCTTTCTTGTCTTCTTTCAAACAATAAAATAGATCTTAAAAAAAAAAAAAAGGGGGAAGCCGGGATGGCTCAGTGGGTTGGGCACTCACTTTGCAGCCCCCAGGGACCGAGGATTGAGTCCCGGCCCCGGCCCGTGCAGAACCATGTGCTGAACTGGGGAGTGCACCCAGCTCAGTTCTCACTGGGGTGAGACCCCAGCCCAGTTCCTGCCCTGTGCAGCCCCGCACCCACCTGTGGAATGAAACTATGTGGAAAAACCAATGATGTGCAACTATGGAGACTGCTCTGGGCCCTCCCCTTCTCGCTGTCTCTGACTCTGTATCTCTCTCTCTCGCTCTCTCTCTCTCTCTCTCTCTCTCGTCAAAAACAATAAAAATAAATCTTAAAAAAAAAAGATGTACATATATACTGTGCGATGGAATATTACTCAGCCATTAAAAATGACGAAATCTTGCCACTTACAACGACATGGATACACCTAGAAAATATTATGCTAAGTGAAATGGGTCAGAGAAAGATAAATACAACATGATTTAGCTTATATGTGTAATCTAAAAAATAAAATAAGCAAAACAAAAGCAAACTCATAGATACAGAGAGAGCAAATTGATGGTTGCCAGATGGGAAGTGGGTTGGGAGCTGAGTGAAAAAGGTGAGGGGGTTAAGTAGCACAAAATTAGCAGTTACAAAACAGTCACAGAGATGAACAGCTTAGGAAATATAGTCAATAATATTGTGATAACTATGTATGGTATCTTAGGTGTTGACCACATCATAAGTTATATAAATATCTAATCACTATGCTGTACACTGCAACCTAATATAATATTGTATGTCAACTGTAATTGAAAAAAAATGACATATTCTTTTTAATTTAGTTTAATAAATATATAACATGTCAAATAAATTATATATCAAAAGTTAAAAAAAACAATGGGCCCTCCTGAACTTTGGAATAAACTAATTCCCCCAGGCCCTTACTTGTCTCATGCTGGGGAGGGCAAGGCGGGAACAGGGTAGAAGATAGCAGTGGCCCATGTAGACAGAAGCCAGCACCTGTAGTCCTGTTTTCCTATTTGGGGCACTGTGATGCATTCAAACCTCCCAAGAAAGGTAACAGTCAATTGTGACTTTTAAAGATTTAAGTGGAAACTAAAGGGGATAGGGGAATTGGTGTGATCATGCTAGGATTACAGAGTGGATTACATCTAGATTTATTTGTGAGATTTACTGAAGGAAAACAATTTGCAAACCAGAATCTTCAGGTGGCAAGGAAAATGAGAGGCTGTCCCAGATACAAAGTAAGGGCTTGGGAGAAGAAAAAGAGAGAAGTGGGGAGAAGGAAGAGCAGAGGAGGGGGCATCACTAAAACTGCAAATGAGAGAAGCGGAACAGAGACATCAGCCTCAGGAGATGGTTCGTATGAGGCGTGATTAATTAGATTGAGGGGAATTTGGAGAAATCTGGACTCCGTCCACCATTTTCTCTCTTTCCATGAAAGAGAACAATAATCTGTTTGGCAGGAAACAAACCAACCCTCTAGGTCTCTGAGTGCACTTGGATTTGGGCAGCCCTGCCCCAGCTGCTTATAAATGATTGCTGAGTTCTCAGCCTTGTCACGTTCAATATGAACCCCTAGCTTCATAATGCAGGCAGCAAGGGAACAAACAAAAATCAAACAGGAAAAGGCAGGAGAACTCCATGCTGCGTGTCAAGAGCCAAGGGAAGCAAAAACATAACCTTGTAATGAAGTGATTGAAAGATTGTTAGGACATCCATGTCCAAGATAAATCATTGTTTCAACAGCATGATTGCCCGATTCCCTGTCAGACAATACACTAGATGAACTTCTTCCCTTCTGAGCGCAGCAATCTAGACCTAAGACAAGAACAATTCCCTTGCATATTGCAGAGGAAGTGAGAAGTGGCACTTTGGCTAAGGGACTGAAAGTGCCTTGTCAGAGGTGTTCACACGTCTGCCATCTTTCCCAGATTCTTTCTTCCTGTTCCAACTGATCCAGCCCCTTGAACTGGGGACAGGAATATGAACCTGCCTGGAACTCACCAAAAAACTGGCTATTCTTAGGGAAACAAAGAAACAGTTTGGGATCCCATACAGCCTCTCTGCATTGAGTGCTTCTGGTGGAGTTGTCACATTTTTTGACTGTTCCGGTGAAAGGCCCGGCCACACACTGCTCCAGCCCAGCATGGTGATATGGCATTCTCTCTGCAGAACTACCATGTCTTGGCACTTAAGTGGGGTTTGACTGATGGTGGCATTGAGTGTGAACTTCAAGCAGGCCATTTCCTTTTGACTACTTCAGGGAAATGCTATAAATGAAGTTTTTAAAACCAAAAAGGAAGAGTTGGTCACTAAGCCCAACAAGTGGCCGAATGCTAAAGGAGGCATTCACAGACTTTGGCCTGAATTATATCATTATGTATACATTTCTATAATAAGAACTTATTTCCAGGGGAGCTCAAATTGTTTTAGAAATGCAAGTGACCTCGTCTTTGGAGCTCTTCCTAAACTAAAGATTGGGGATGAGTTTTATCAGCTTCATTGAGAAATGAAGAAAATGAGGACTTAAAAAGTTCAAGTTTCTAGCTTCTGATCACCAAGCAAATGAAGATGCAAACTGGGAATGGATCTCAAGTCCTTCCAATCTAGGGTTCCAATCTAGAGCTGTTTCCATTCCTCTAGTAAGAATGAGAAAGCACAAGAAGGTCTTCTTGGGGCAGCAAGAGGGAGTTGAGACTCCATGAAGCGGAGGGCAGGGAGGGAGTGTGTGAGTCTACAGCTCGTAAGCAACATGCAGTTGTGTTCTGGTTCCTGCACGCGCTGGCCTCAGGGTCATGACACAGCAAGCTGGTGGGTGCTTAGTCCTGAATGCTAAGTAAGGCCTTCCCCACAGCCTGGGAGTGCGTGTCTCAGTGGAAATTCTGGAAATCCTTTCCCCTGTCTCCTTCCTGGATTAACGGGGAGAGGAGGGTGGCCAGGTCAGGCGAAGCATGCTGCTCTGCTCAGGTAAATAATTTACCCTGGGCGCTAAGGTAAATAATTTACCTCCCACCTAATCATGGCCAAGGCCTAGAGCAGCCCACTAGCACCAGCAGCATCTGGGAGCCTGTTAAAAATACAGAATCCCAGGCCCCACCAGAGACCAATAGAATCAGTTTTGACTATTAACAGGATTTGTAGGTGAGTCACATGCACATTGAATTTGAGACTCCTTCTTACAGTGGTTACGTTTAGAGGCTGGATTTCTTTCTAGCATCTGAATTAGAATCCCTGAGTCTGCACTTAAATTACCACGTGAGCCCAGGCATGTTGCTTCACTCATCCGTAAAATCAAGGACAATAAGATTGTCTATATCAGGGGCTTATTAAGAGGATTAAATGAGACAATCCATTGTATTAAGGAAAAGACACTTCATATAATATATAACAAACAATGCTTGCCGTGTAGCCAGTGCTCAATACCCTGTTACCTTCAGGCCCCTCTTGGAATTCATTCTAGTGTGACTTTACATGGTAAAATAGCATTTGGACAGATAACACACTGATATGCTATGGAGCCTGCCTTTTCTTGAGGAATGCCTCCTATTTCATAACGCTCATATGTCATGAATCTTTCCTCCAACAACTCCCTGCCAACTACCCTCCTCCCACATTTTGTTGGACATTTTCCACATCAGGGATGCCTGCTAGGGCACAAGATCTTCCAAGAGCTTGCATCCGTCCCTGCGCCATGACTTAGCTACAATCTCATGCACCCCAGCTCCCAGCAGGATCCTGAATGCTGTTCAGGAAGATGACTGTAAATAGAACAGTGGAACAGTCCTGCCACCCAGAGCTCTATGACAGAGCCTCCCTCAAAGCCCTGTATTGGGAAGTTAAACTGGCTTGTGACAAGACAAGGGCATAATGGGATGAAATAGGTTGCCTACTGTTCCACTGACCTTTATTTAGCACACAGAGGTTTGTATAAAAAAAAAGCACTACCAGAATGAATTCTGTCAACCAGATGAAGGCCAACCCAGATGGATCTCTTTACAAAAGATTGCCCATTCTTTGACGACTAGAGAGAGGTTGCTAGGAAGAGGCCCACTTCTATCCATGAACCCAGGATTACTTCATACATGCTTTCAACAGGCATTTGTTAAGCAGAGGAACATCGGGGCCCCAACACCCTACCCAGGAGAAAAGTGGGGAGCACACAGGGGAACCTCCCTTACCACTTTCCAGCCAGAAGGAACCACAGCTCAAATGTTTAAAAATAAATTTCCAATGAGAACATGTATTCAGGACCCCATGATTAGAACTTGTGAACCTAACATCTAAATGTTGGTATTTTCCTTTCACCTTCCTTCCTTTTTTTCCTTCCTTCATGCCACAGGTAAAGGGGCAGAGATTTCAGGGTTAAGGTCTGAAGTAAGCTGCTGAGAAACAGACTTCATGAAGCCGCTACCCATCTGCTAACCAGAGCACCAGCTGCAGTATAACCCTTCAGGCTGACAGATCGTACATGTTTTAAACAGGTGAGATCCAGAAGTGTTAGGGACTTCTCCCCCAAATCACAAACCACGCCATGATGGAGGTGTGGCTACCAGCTGCTCATGCGAGCTCGGCTCCTTCCCTTCTCCCACATTTTTCCTCTGCTTCTCTGCCCCTCTCAGCAGTCTCTGTTTATCAACCCTGTTTATCTGCCCCATAAATACACTGATAACATCAACATCGAGTGGGTCAGATCTGGAAAATCCACTCGGGGTTTATAGTTCAAACCTCCCTCATCCCGGGCTCTCCCAGGTGCTGCCGCTGCAAACACTCCTTGTCATTATTGGGCACATTCATGTATTGCAGGGATAGAGTGTAACAGGAAGAAACAGGCTTCCTGCTGTCCTCCTGACATTTATTCAGTTGGAGTGGGGTGCATGTTTATATCAATACACAACAGCTGTCACATAAACACAGCCTGCCATAAAGAAGAAAACCAAAAGCCAATGGACAGAGGGAGGAGGGAAACAACTGAGACTGAAATATTTACTAGGTGAACAGCACACACACATACACAGGCAGAGAGTTTGAGGTTTTACTTATTAAACATTTAACTTGGTAAAGTTCTAGTAATAAAATATGACGCATATAAATGGCAGGGCTTTAGCTTTCTCAATGTAAAACCGGAACTGGCAAAAGTGCTGTGTGGACAGCTTTGCAGGTAGAAATGTGCCAAAAGCAGCTGGTTTGGGGGTCTCGGCACGATTTCTACAAACTGAATCACTCTTCATAGCTTATCAGGGGTGTGCTGACATCTCAATTTTCCATTTACGAAAAATCTGGGTGCCACTTAAACCTTGGCAAGGCCACAGGGAGCCAAACAGAAAGCTGCTCACAGCATTTCCTACTTAGGACTCTGTGTTCCAGGAAATCGCAGAAAACCCTGTAGATTCTGGATGCTGACAGAGAAGGTATGGATTACTGTGGGCTTCCATGAGCGCCGTCCTCTTCAGGGGAAAAGGTGGCTGGACAGTCAAGGTTGGACATGAAACCAACCATTAAACTCAAGTCACTCTTCCTGTTCCTGAATGTCTCCCACCTTCCCTCAAACTCTAGCAGGCAGCAGTGTCAAGGGCAGGACTTGTTAAAACGTTTCATTGCTGAGACCCCCTCCTACCTCCCCATGAATCAGTGCCTCTGGGAGAGAGGGTATTGGAAATTTGCTTTCTAACAAGTTTCTAAGTGATGGGGCTGGTCCAGGGACTGCGCTTTGAGAACTTCTGTATTAGGGACACCTGGGGAATTGCAGGTATCTCCTGAAAGTCCTGCTCTGTCTTCACTATTTAAGCCTTAACAGCCTTTAGTACCATCCTGGGGAAAGTTGAAAGAGTAGTTGCCTCTGAAACAGTGCCTTCTGGCCTCGTACTGACAGGAATAGGCCCATTCCTTACAAGGAAAGTCAGAAACCTCTCAGACTTGGGGTCTGGACTGCGGGACTCTATTAGGCATCACACCAGCCTAGAACCTCTAGGTCCCATGGAGCCAAGTCCTCCCTTTGTATTAATATGCTCAGTCCTACAGGGAAGCCACAGATCACAAGACGCTGCAATTCCTTCTCCACATTTCTGGCCGGCATCAGAAGATATGATTAGGAATCCTTTCTCCTGCCTCATAACTAGTGTTGTCCAAATTACTTAGAGCAAAGACTGAAGGAAGATGGTGGAAGATAGTTGAATGAGTACAGAATATTCTTGTTGTTATTAAATATTTCCCCAAATACCTCTGTGGCAGATTACTGAAACTGTGAAACATTCAATTAAAGGATTTCACATCACAGATCCACGTCACCACTGAATTTAACTTGCCACACTAACTTATCTGAAACTTCATATTTCTGATAGAAACCTTCACTTCCTTATCTTTTTTTTTTTTTTTTTTTTTTTTTTTGCTTAGTACCATACACATTAGTTTCATAATGGAAAAAAAGGTGTGATACATCACAAAAATTACTGTGTCTTCCACAAGCACAGAACTTCAAAGTCTGTATGAGATGTATTTGCTGGCTAGCTCAGGGACTCACTCCCACATGTTAGCCTTGCAGAATGTGTCTTATCCAAATTATAATTACAACACATCATGATGCTTTGAGGTTGACAGAACAAAAGTTAAATCATTACATACCAATGGTTGACTGGTCGGGGCTGGCTTGTGATTGGAGCGCTAAGCCAGATCCCACACGAACTGGCCGTGTACTTCTGCCCAGGTTATTTCATCTTTCTGGACCCAATCTTTCTTATCTGTACATTGGCAGTTCCCTTGACTGGCCGGAAGACTGGTATTTTGCAAGGCAGTGGATTCCATTGTTGGTCAGCTCATTCCAAAGCCAAAAGTTTCTTCAGTAAATTATGCCCAAGTCTGACACCCTTTATCATCTACTCACTTTCCCTAGTTGCACCCTCTGGAATAACACAGATAAGTCTCCTCTCTCTTCACACATTTGAAAACAGCTTGTCCTCTTTCAATCTTTTGGTAGCATATCTGAAGTTTCCTCAGCTGTTTCTCATAGCCAATTACCCAAAATCACACTAAGCTTTTGTCAAATAGTAGACATTCAATAAATGTATGTTAAGTAAATGAATAAGTAAATGGATGAATGGGTGAAAACAAAAATATGAACCTGCCCACCCTCTCAAGTTGGTTAGCAATCTTTAACTGAGGTGCTCAGTACAGATAACTATGCACAATCACCAAGTTAAAATTCACTGATTTAATTATTCATGATGACTGATTTTAAAGGCCTACACCTTGTACAAATTGGTCATTTGGCTATGGCAAAAAAATATGGCGCCAGGTTGATGTTATATTTGTCATTTAAATCACTTACTGAGTGAGTGGACCTAGCTGATGTTCCAACATACAAATCTCAATTTTACTTTTATTATGCACATGTTGTATAGTGTAAGTGATACTTTATCATGGTAGTAGAAATTCTAGAAATTTGCAAGGATCTTATATCATATTCCTCTCAAGTGGACTAACAAGGAATCCGGTAGGCTGATGATTTTCCATTATTTGGCCAATCATAACTGAAACCTAAGCTTTTTTTTTTTATTATTGTTAAATTTAATGGGGTGACATTGGTTGGTAACAATTAGATAGTTTCCCGATGTACAACTCCATATCACATCACCCATGCATCGCATTATGTGCCCACCTCCCAGAATCAGCTCCCCCTCCACCACCGTATATCCGGTGCCCACTCCCACCTCCCCCACAACTCTCCCTCCCCCCTCCTCTCCCCTCTCCAGGTAAACACCAAACTATTGAGTGTGTCCATAATGCTGGTGCCCTCTCCCACCTCCCCTCCCTCTCACCCTCCC
>PVKE010023575.1:0-24529 GCA_004027555.1 Craseonycteris thonglongyai | reverse complement strand
GTCACAGGCCCCCAGTGTTACAGGTCCCCAGTGTCACAGGCCCCCAGTGTTACAGGCCCCCAGTGTCACAGGCTCCCAAGGTCAGAGTGGGACTGGAGCTCATGACGTGGACTCGCACTCCAGCTCCAGGTTTGCTGATGGTGCCCACCCTGTGCAGAGCCTCTGAGTCACAAGAACAGGCTCTGCACCTCACTCTCTTTCATGAGCCCCAAGTGGAAGCTTCAGTCCCCTGCCAGGGAGAGGGACAGGCTGGGGCTTAACTCCCCCGTCCATCCGCTTTTATTCGCTCCTCTGTTTTCAGCCCCACACTCACCCCATATCTGCTGTCTCGGGGCGCTACAGTTGCTTTCCCCTGCTTCAGTTCAGTTTTCTCAGGCCCGTCTGACTGCCAGCTCCCCGAAAGTCCTTCTCTAGTCTCAGTTCTTCTAGATTTAGGCTTTAAAACAACAGCAGCAGGAGGCACCCTATTGCCAGTGGCGTGTGGTGAGGGAGGGAGCGAAAGTACACATGCGTGTGCACTCAGTGAACCGTCTTGGCCCCTGAGCTCACTCAGCGGCTGGGGGGAGGGGCGCAGCCTACAGATAACCCACCTCCTCCAGAGACAGGCACTGCTTACGGGAAAATCCACTCACACTCATCTTTCGTCTCCTTGGAGTTCCAATAGGACAGATCTTGCTTCCTGATGTTGAAATAAACAGGACAGGCAAGTGAGCTCACCCCAAAACCAGAGTGGGCGACAGGAGGGTGCAAATGCTACATGCATTTCCCCCATGGGGCAAAGAGGAGGGGCAGCTCTGCTTAAAAATCATTAATAATAGCCACAGCTTGTGTGTCTTGTCAAAAATCCAGAAACAGTACAATTGAAAACCAGGTCGGTGTAGTAGTATTTAGTAAGAGTTTCTTGTGCACAAAAAAGCAGTTCACAAACTGAAGGTTTTCAAACCTAAAACTGGGGTGCAGCTCAGAGGCATGGGTTATCACAGTGGGGGGTTCTGGCTGGCAGGGGATTGGTTAAAGGTGATTATTTTATATGATTTCAGCAAGAGGACTTCAGTTTTGTTTATGGTTATCAGTGGTATTTATAAGAAATAACCTACCTGGAAACAATGTAACGGTTATCAATCAATGGCACCCCAATAAAGTTAACAATTTAAAAAAATAATAAAATAATAACTTCAGTGTCACTCATGTTCATGAAATACAAGAAGTGATCCTCCCCCAAACCGGAATTTATTTATTAAAAAATGTATATTTACTCTTACATCTTTAAACTTCAGTCACCTTCAAAATTCTTTCCATTGGATGCAAAGCACCTATCAAGACACCTTTTCCACGGCTCAAAACCGTTCTTGACTCGTTGATTGCGATGCCTTTTAGTGCTTCTGCTGTTTTTTGTTTCATCTCTTCTACATCGGCAAAATGTTTCCCTTTGAGGACTTTTCTCATCCAGGGAAACAAAAAAATGTTGCTCAGGGTGAGATCAGGTGAATAGAGAGGGTAGGACACAGGGGTCATGTGGTTTTGTGTCAAAAGCTGCTGAACACTCAGGGCGGTGTGGGCAGGTGCGTTGTTATGCTGCACGCTGTTTGTGTAAATCACCCATCATGAAATGGACAAACGCATGAAAAGAGTCTCCAAAAAAAAAACAAAGCCTCTTCACAGCCTCTTGCAAAGCCAGCTGGTACATGGATGCAGATGAGTTCCTAGTGGGGGGAGCCAGAACTACCAGGGGCCACCCTCCAGAAGATAATTCCAGTTTGTTCGTTTGTTTGGGCGGGGGCAGGGGTCCCTCCTTGTAAACTAGATTTAATTTTGCTTACGTGGCTTAAATGGTTTTGGTTTCTTGGGGGATTTCCGAGTCTGATCCCCATGTTATGTTACACTCTCATTTGCTTCCTCAGAAGGAAAAACGTTACCCTGCACCTTTGGGGGGCAGGGTGTTATCTCAGGCTCCATGCAGGGAACTGTCCGCATGCACAACTCACCAGTCACACATCTTCGAGGGAATAGTTTGCTCTCTTAGTTTTTCTCATCTTCAAAATGGGGCTAAAAAACACGAGTCTGCAGAGTTGTTATATTGGTTAAATGAGGAACATTCTAACGATCTCAGTGAATCTTCATTAAATCTGATCCCCAAGTTAATTTCCATGACGATTTCCCTGCCTGGTCACCCCTCTGATTGGCACAGCTCTTCACACATCACTCACTTTTGCAATCATACCTTATTTACTAAAATAGTGTGGGGAGAACTTAGATTAATGTTTAATACAGCTGCGGTTGAGATTTATTTATGCTTTTAGTATGACATCATTCATGGGAATCATTTTTACAGGAAGTAATACACGTGTCCTTGCTTTCTTAAGCAGGATGTTTAGAATGCAATTTTATTCTTCTTGGACATACTGAGGTTCTTTGTTCAAGTCCTGTGTATTTTGTTTGATTTAGAAATGATTCCTTTTGCAAAAGAAAAAAAATGAACACGACATTTTTTAAAATGTATTATTACAAATGCAATATAGTCTCGCTGAATAGAAATAAAAATTGCCACATAGGAGGAAAAAAAAAAACTCCCACCAACACAGAAACAGTCAGAATACTCACACACACACATACCCCCCGCAAGCGGCTGAAAGAAAATGATTGATAGTTTGACTAAATACAAATTAAAAGTTCCTCCATGTCAAAATCTACATAAACAAAATAAAAAGCAAACAGCAAACTGACAAAATATTTGCACTAACCTGACAGAGAATGCAGTTACTATCTTAAACATATAATTACACCTTGCTTTTTAATCTTGCAGCCAGACTTCGTGTTCCCTGAAAGCCAAGGGGGTGTTTCTGATTTTACAGCGACTCCGTTTCAGGGCTCCCTCCTTCACTTTCCCAATCAACTAGGCAGAGGTGAGGAAGGCTGGAGTCGACGCTCAGTTCTAGCTCTGCCTCATAGCATCTCATGCAAAATGGATGTTCAATAAACACTTGTTGAATGAATGAGTGTGTGGAGAATAAAAAGTCACTTATTCCCTAGGAAGCTCTGTTGTTTTGTATTGGATTTCTGTAATGAGTGGAGCTTGCGTCTCTCTGGACCTGTCTGCTGAGCCGTCAGCTGTTGCATCTCTGCCGTCACTGCGTTTTCTCCCTCACCTCGGGTGTTGTGGCTCATCTCTTGGCCACAGAAAATTAGAACACTTACGATGTACCAGGCGCTTTGCTCAGTGAGAGGGACACAGAAGCAAACACTGTCGGCAGGTCCTTACATAACCCTTCGTGTTGCAGGGGAGTTGGGATGCAGCTGGACAATCCTCATGGACTTGGATGAGCACTATGCCAGAGGGATAGAGAGTGTGAGGCATGTGAGGGGGCAGGCTGGCTGCACGGCTGTGGCCCACGGGTGAGAGCAGAGCTTCGTATCTGCCCACAACACCTGGATTGAAAAGCGTGGGTCTGAGGGGCTGGGCGTGGTAAAGGACATATATATTCAGAAATGACCATAGAGGCTCAGAGCAGTGATCGGAATTATAGACGAGCAGAAAAGAAATACAGAATGTATCGATTGCCTCCACTATCCCAGCATGTTGCTCAGCACTTCACATATGTTATCTAATGATGTTCCCAATGGTTCCTTTGATAGAAGAGGGAGCTAAGACATTAGCAATGTGATCAATGTCCTACAGCCAATAAAAGAGGCCCCGGATTCAAACGGAGTACTGTCTGTCCCCAGAAGCCTTTATGGGCCATTGTTTTCTGTTTCTTAGCTGGACAGTGAGGGGCTTAGAGGCCTCTTTTCGCTCAACTCAGATGTGTCTTGAAAGAATGTGGACATTAAGGACAATTAAAGTTCAATCGAATGTCTCTTTTCTAAGTTAGTAGGAGGTCCCCAGCTAGGTGCGGGGAGTGTGGCTTGCACAGTACACTTCTAACCACAATGCTTTTTGAACTTCACCTTCAGACAAACTTCTTCCTGTAGAGAAAAGACGGGTGTCTCAGGTTGCCCGCTTGGGACAGGTTCAGCTTACTGTGGAAAACTCTTTTCCTGTGAGTGCTCAGGGGGCCTGAAATGTAATGCCTCCGCGGATCTGAAGCCGCTGCTAATCTATTATCACCCTTAACAGGACACGGGGGCTGTTGGTGCATTTTTCAGAAATTGGCTACAT
This sequence comes from Craseonycteris thonglongyai, assembly GCA_004027555.1. Lineage (NCBI taxonomy): Eukaryota > Metazoa > Chordata > Mammalia > Chiroptera > Craseonycteridae > Craseonycteris > Craseonycteris thonglongyai. The sequence goes on along the minus strand of PVKE010023575.1, from coordinate 20,373 downwards.
CGATTCCTGCGCAATGTTAAACGTCACCCAGCTGTCTGGGAGGCCTGGGGCAAGGGAAGACAGGAGTCATTGTAGGCAGGTGGCCGCATTTGAGGAGATGCAGTGTCTGCCCTACCTCTTCTACCTTCTCTCCTCTGACCGAACACAGCACCTGGGGTTCCACTATGAGTGTCAGAGTAATTTCAGAGCTGGAGGACCCTGTAGAAACCCTGAGCAGCAGGAGAGGAGCCAACTGAGACCCCCTAGACCCCCTCCCCCGGTGGGAGGGGCCCCCTGAAGTCATCAGAGAGGTCCTGGCAACTTGTTCAGCCCATTGGCCCCAATGCCATGCACCCACAAGTCGCTCACTAAATATGTCTATATGTACTGATTGAGTCTTAGACACAGCACTTTCAAACGACTAGAATGAGGACGGCACAGTGGGAAGGTAGGAATTTGTAGTTGGGGGAACAGTTTAGGAAAGAAAGGTCTTAGAGGCAAGAAAATTGAGGGTGTGTTTCAGGAAGATGGAGTGCTAGGCAAGACACTAATGAGAGAAAGGGCCAAATGACAGGGTAGGGCCGCTCGGTGGAGAGCCGTGAATGCCAGAGTGACACATTACATCTCCACCTCTGCCCTGTCACCCCGTTTGCTCAGGATGGCATGTGTGACTTGACTCCTCTTGATATCTGCCATCTTCCTTGAATACGGCAGTATTTGTTCATTCGTTCATTAGCGAGTGTTTGTAGAGTGCTGATAACACGTCAGGCACCAGGCTAGGCTCTGGGGACCCAGTAGGGATTAACACAAACAAGGCTCCTGACCTCGGAAAGCATACATTCCCACTGGATTTAACACAATAAACACAAACGAACAAACAGCAGCGTCATTACAGATTGTGCTACATGCTCTGAAGAAGTGGAATGGCGGTGACAGGCATCGAGTTGTGGGAGGTACTTTGTGATGATCAGGGAAGGCCCCCTAAGGAGGTGACATTGGAACTGAAACCTGAAAAAAAAAAATGAGATAGAGCTGGCCCTACAGAGAGAAGGGGTAAGTCTGGCTCAGCAGGATGAAGCTACGCTGATAAGACTAGAGACCAAAGGGTAAGATACTAATAGAATCAGAAATGACTCAGTTGGTCTCAGTCATAGGTGAAAAACAGAAGGATCCTTAGAAGGGGTCTTGGATACTGGACAGAGGAAACACAGGAACGATCCGAGCTACAGTGCAAAAAATAAAATTCTTTCGATGTCTATGTTAAGCTCAACAGTTCTGAAACTTGAATGAACATAAGACTCATCCAGAGCATCTGTTAAAAAAGCACATTTGTAAGTTTCATCCCAAGAGATGTGGGGCATTTTAAACAAACACCTCTGCTGGCTTTGATGCAGGTCACCCTCAGAACACATTTGGAAAACTACTGAGTTAAAGCAGCAGGAAGGGAGGACTGTGGGGCCAGGCACAGAGGGGGCCTGACAGGTATGGGGTGCTGGGGGAGGACTGACTCAGAGGAACGATGGAGCATCAGAGTCCTGCTTCCACACTTGGCCATGCCCTGCTTTGCATCTGGCTTCTCTGTGCCCAGATAGGCGAGCTGAGTCATAATGACAGCAGCGAATGCGACAGAGCTCGATTGTGGGAACCGTAGAGTCCTTGAGGGCATAGGGTTGGAGAATTGGTATGGGAGGGAGGAAAACTATTCTTAATGGGACCCCAGTAATAGTCATTACACCCACATGTCCCTCCACCACATCCTCTCAGATCCAGGTTAGAAGATAATTCCTGGCTTTTCTGGGAGGATAAGGAGTTCAATGTAATGCATTTTCAATGGGCGTGAAGTCCCGCTAGACCAGCTGGATGTCATTGTTAGCATGGCGTGGGCTGCTGAGGGGCGCTTCAAAATAGGGCCAAGGCAGTGGCGAAACAATGGGCTGTGTCATTCCAAAGCCATCCCAGCAAATCACACGGAAAGCCAGCAAGTGCCATTATGATTTATATAAATATGCACGCAGATTTCATTACGATTAGGCCAGCTTTGCAGTTATGGTTTGCTGGGTGGTTGGCCGGGTCCTTAATCTTCATTTGCAAACGCCCGTTAGCCTCAGAAAGAACTCCTGGGGGTGAGGAGCAAACCCGACTGTCACCTTGCTTCCCTCTCTAGGTGGTACCTACCGGGAGTCACAGTGTGGGAGAGACCTCAAAGCAGATCTCCTCAAGGGACCCCAAGACAAAAGGGGTGCAGACACAGCACAAAAGCCTTCTCAAACCAGAGTCCTCCTTAGGGCTCTGGGCAGGACAAACGACCAGCTGTCCCCTCTCGGATGCCCAGCTGCAGATGGGCCCGGGGACACTCAGAGGGGGCTAATGGGATAATGGCAGTTCCCCGTACCATGTTGGTGGGACAGTAATCAGCAGTCCATTTCCATTTAGGTGTCATGCCAACAACAGCAGGCAGGGGCACACATCAGGGGTACAGAGACAATATAACATGCTCACATTCCTTGCCCTAAAGATCTCAGGGATAGGGGGTGCGAGGTGACCAAGTCCCAGTGATGCTGCACACGGCACAGGGGTTTGAGGTTTTCCCAAGCAAGCTGGAGGTTTGCAAGTCTTCTGGACACACCCTCTTCTATTCTTCTGCATGAGATCTTCCGCAGAGCCTCACACAATGGCTAGTCATTCTAAAATGTCAATCTGACCGTGTCACTCCTTGACTTGGGACAAGGGACAGCAAACTCATTCTATAAAGGGCTAGCTAGCATCTGCTTTCCATTTGGCAGGTCAGACAGTCTCTGTTGCAACTGCTCAGCTCTACCCTGGCAGAGCACGTGAAGCCAGACACAACACGAAAGTGAACAGCCCCAGCTGTGAGCAATAACGTGGTGTCTACAGACACAGGCAGCCAGCCAGGTTTGGCCCAGGGGTCGCAGTCTGCTCAGCCCTGCCTGAGAGGCACTCAGAGGCTCCCCTCCTTAGCGTGAGACCCCCCAGGCCTTTGGGTCTGAACACCCACCCCCATGGGCCATTCTGCTCACTCCTGCCACATCCTTTACTCCAGCCAAGTGCAACTTCCCCACGTGACCTGTCAACACGACAGCCTTTCACAGTGCTGAGTCTGCCTATGTTTATTCCCCCTCCGTGAATTGTCTTTCCTTTAACTCATCAACAAAATTCCCATGTGTTCTTCATGCTCTAGCACAAACAGCCCCCCACTATATGTCTGAGTGTTTGTGTCCCTCCCAATTTCAAATGATGCCCCTGCCCAATGTGACGGTGTTAGGAGGTGGGGCCTTGGGAAGTAATTGAGTCAGGAGGGTGGAGTTCTCATGAATGAGATTCTGACTTCCATAAACAAGGCCCAAGCCCCTTCCACCATGTGAGGATACACTGAGAAGTCAGCCATCCAAAAGAGGGCCCTTGCCCTACCATACAGGCACCCTGACCTCAGACCGCCAGCCCCCCAAACTGTGAGCGATAACTTTATGTTACTTATAAGCCACCCAGTCTAGGGTGTACCAGACAGACATCCCTTGTCTCATTTTCTTGGCAACACCTGATTATTTTAAAATATCGATTACTTCTGTACTCATCTATTCGAGTAGAGACTGAGTCCCTCAGAAGTAGGGACTGTGCCTTTATTTCTCTCTGGATTCCAGCTCCCAAGGCTAAGGAATGTTCAATGGATGAAACACACATCAAGAATTGGGAGGCAGTCGACGAAAGGCAACCCCAGCTCTACCTGTGTCTTGCTGGATCGGAAGTGTCATGGTCCGTCGTGAGGAGATGTCACCCTCTTAGATATAATGCACAGCCCCAAGGATTGAGCCCCGGGCTAGAGGCGTCTCGCCCACATGCCTCATTGTCCTGTGGCTCTGAGAGTGAGCCATCCTCTGACGTCCCGTCACTGTGGCTCAACTGCCCACTCTATTTCGTATTTCTGGGCTGGAAGCCCGCTTCCCAGCTCCCCCGCCTGGAGCATCCTCTCTGGGGAGCCTCCCTGGTTCCAGATTCCTCTCCCTTTTCTCTCTCCTCCATCTCTTCTTGTGCTCTCCCACTGCCGTACCTCAACTCCCCGATGCATTCCGCATTGTGAGGGGCCATTCCGTGCTTTCTATTCAGTCAAGCCACTTAGTCAACACACGTTTCTAGGAATCCTTCATGTATGTAGTGTGCATGAGTAAGCAAGGTAGAAACATTCCAACTTCTCACGAAGCTCAGAGTTTAATGGGAGAGAAACAAGGCTTTGGATTGGTAAGTGAGAGAGTAAAAGGTTGGGGCCATGAAAAGAGCGGCTTCTAAACCAAACCCCGGGTGGGGGGAGGTCGGGAGCCAGGTCTCCCCTCCTTCATGGAGTGATATCTGAGACAAAGCTTGAAGCTGGCACACAAGTACGTTTAGCCAGGTGAGCAGAAACAGCGAACGCAGTAGGCAGGGGCACAGAAAGAGCGAAGACCGGAGAGTAAGAACGTGTGAATGCAGGGGACAGAAAGCAGTTCCATCTCAGGGAAAACTCTAGCACCTTCAAAGTTCGTGACATGTCTGATTGGGGCCAACATCACTGTGCCAGGGGTCAATTCTGGTGAGTGAGGCCCCCACAGAAACCTCAGGAAGAGACAGTGTTTAGTCATTAGGTGGAAGCCATATAATTCCAACTAGCCTGGGTTAGATCAGGCGGGGTTACAACCGGGGTCCTCAGCAGGGACCCAGCAGCTCTGCGTACAAGAAATATGAGTGAGCCCGTCCTGTGGGGGCAGATACCACGGTGAGGCAGACAGACGGCGGTGCGGCGGCCCACCGAGCAGGCTGCAGGGCGTTGGGGGTGTGCAGGCTCTGGCTCAGGTTCTCATGACAGCAGGGGCACTGAGCTGTCAATGAGACAGTAAGACAGAGTGAGGGAGACAGGGGACAGGAAAGACCCCCAGTGGTGGGAAAGAGGATAGCAAAACTCCGATTCAGACGCCCCTCGCTGGTACTCGGGAACCCACCCCTGGTTCTCAAAGTCAGGGTTTCTCTCCATTGTCACTGATGTTATTGTCACTGATGTTATCGGGGTCTTCAGTCAAATGGCCCAGAAGACCATGACAGCTTACGTGACTCATTTGAGGGACCCAAAGCCCTAAAACATTCTGAGGCAAGTTGGGTTGATTCTGCCAGAAACATGCCTTGCTTCTCTTTCAGCACCAGGCTCCCATTTTATCCTTGGAATCAGAAAAAGAAAAAGAAAACCATCCACCATCATCAAGTCCTTTTCACAGAGATTCCTTTTCACTCTCCTCTTTAACCTTCTCTCTTCTCTCTGTGAACCCCTGGCAGGGCCTCCTCCTGAGCCTTTTGGGCTCTGGGGTTAGAGTTCAGCCCTTAACTGGGCCTCCCCCACCAAGCACAGACCCCGAAGGCCGGCTGCCGGGAGGACCTACATATTCAGCAGCCCAGCTTCTCTCTCCTCTATTCGAGACAGAAGAGGCTGCAGAAGCCTTGGTCTCTGAATGGTCTGTGGCCAGGAGGTGGAGAGAGAAAAGTGCTTTGTTGAGGACCCAAGGGGGACTGCGCTGTGGCTGCCTGAGTCTTATCAAAAGAAAAACGGTTACAGCACTTTTTGTCTTAATAAGTAATTCAGGGGGAAAGAAAAACCATGTAAATAAGGATATGAAATTAAATGTGCCAAATATGCTGAGAGTTGGTCCTTGGAGAAACTTTATCTCTGCTGCAGAGTCGAACACATCAACTTCGGGGGTGCCTGGCAGTCACCGCGCGGCATGATTGAGTTTGTTCTTGGGTAGACGGTGTCATCTGGCCCCGGGACCAGGAAGCCTCAGTACGTGCTTCAGTGGCCACAATTGCACACCGTGAAGAAGGGCTTCTGGCGCCTCTTCATGGATGTCGCCAACAGGACCGGTCCAAACCTCCCAATGGGCGCGCCCCGTGGGACAGCCTGGACAGGGGGTGGGGTGAGATGGAGAGAGGAGGCATCCATGGTGCCTCGTGTCACTTGGCATTTCTCAAAGCTCCGGCTGCACAGTTTGGGGGGGGAGGGGGGAAACGACTATGGAGTAGCATGCCCTATCCATAAAGACCATAAAGCCAGTTTCATTTTCCCGAAAATGAATTTTAGTCATTTGGGGAAATGGTTTTCACTCACTTGCATGCATCAAGGCAGACCTGCGCCCCCATCCAAAACTCTAATTCCACTTGGCAGGACAACATGGCATAGTCATGCAGCCTTCCACTAACTGCAAGCAAATCCATGTCAAATACTGTTAAAGTGAGAATAGTGAGGATGTGCAAATAAGTTGCCCTGTAGGGAGAAGGTAAGACAGAAGATGGGGACCTGTCCCTGTCACTATGTCAGTTCACTGTACCTTGACCAGATGCCAGGTACTAGGTGTTGGCAGAACAAAATCAGCCGCCACTCCTTTGCCAAAGCTAAGCCTTCCACACATGCTTTATTCCAGATGCCACACATGCTTTATTCCAGATGTCTACACGTGATCATTTAAACACTGTCTTACCACTGTGCACTGTACCCTGCTGCTTTTCTGTTCTCTCATGGTAACTAGGGCTTTACTACCTTCAACCCAGCCACATCATCTAACCATCAGAATTCCATCCTTGGGAGTCTAATGCTATAACTATTTCAGGTACCAAATATTGTCTCCAATGGAGCTTAGATGCAGATCACAAGGCTCCTTTAACAATTTTCAAGAGATTGACTATAGGGAATTATTGGAGGAGCTAGAGGAACAGGGGGTTTGCTTCCTAAGATTGATTTCTAGATAAGACTGTAGAATTGGCTGCTTCTATCCCAAGATGGATGCTGTGGGGGAGGGCACTGCAGCGACTCTTGTCCCAGGATCAGGTGGAGGCTGCAAGGTCAGTACCAACAACATGATGCCTCCTTTGTTTTAACCTTCTATGCCTCACTCAGGTCTGATTCAAGTCCTGCCAAGTGTGTCAGAATGCAAAACCAAAGTTACATTCAAAATCTTAGCTGCAAGGGAGTCTAGTCTGCTAGGCTCTGCAGCACAGAAGAAAGAATACTTGAAGGAGCTGGCTAGCAAACATGGGAGGAAGCAACCAGTGCTATTTACTTCCTCACCACTGTAAAGTTAATCCAAGTCCCCAAACTATGAATCAGCTGGCCAGGTGTCCGTTTTTGTGCACAAAGCACCTTGGAGGGGGTAGAGATTATGAGGCATGTCCAAAGTAAGATGTTCACTGATTTTACAAACTATCTAAATGAATGCATAGAATGAAAACTCCTTCTTAAAGGAGAGCCCTTTGTAGGTCTTACATACTACAATCTGGCCTTTGACATTTTCTGAGCCTCCCATTAGGAATGGCCTGTACTTTGTGAACATACACTAATATGTGTACTTGGAAATCAGACTCATAATTTTAAACTCATATCTGTCAGAGCACTGGATTATGTTTACTGTGTGCCAGGCACTCTGCTATGTTCTTTACAAACATTATCTTGTTAATATTTCAATGCAACAACAAATTATACTGCAAAGAAGGTAATATTACCATTTCTATTTTACCACAAGAAACAGAAGCTCAAAAAAGTTAAGTGACTTCCCCCAATGTCACACATTTCCTAAGTGTCAAGTAGGAGGTGGAAACTGATGACATTGTGGTTTCAAAAACCATTCTCTTCTGATAACATTACAGTCCTCCTTTCCTTACCGAAGACAATGGAGTTTTTCTCTATGCCTTGGAATTCACCATCTCTTTCCGGCTTGGTTCCCAGTGGCTTTCAACTCTTTCCAAATAGCGCATCCTGTCTTAGTGCACAAAGATGACTTTGACTTGACTATTCTTACTGAAGACATTCAAGTGAATATTGTCTAGGATCACAGCCGGTCCCAGAGAGAGGGAGCAGGGATCTTCTAAACTATAGTTTTATTTCTTCCATGTACCCAAAGCTTCCCCAGTTGGCTAGCTGAGAAAGGAGTACTAATCAGATATGTATAATACCCAGAGGCTGTATAATCAATAATTATCAAGATCCGTAAGGTAAGGTGTGCTTGTTTAAATTTTAGACGTTATTTCATTAGTCCACCTTGAGGATATTTGGCCCCTGTTTGCATGTTACATAGAGTTTGTTCCCCACTTCACTTTCCTTCTTCCTGACGTGATATAATGGTGAGGTTGAATACATAAGCTCAGTTTAGTTTTGATTCCTGGCTCAGCCACTTACTAGCATTGGGGACTCGAATTAGTTACTTATTCCCTCTGAAGCCTCATTCTTCTCATAAGTAAAATGGTGATACTTAGAGAGTTGGCCTCACACGGTTGCTATCAGAGTTTTGAAAACATTCAATCCAATAAGCCATTGAAAACATTGGCATACTTGATGATAAATAGTATATACTGAATACATGTGAGATATTCATTAGTAATCATATACAAAACTCAGCACTGGGTGCCCTGAAAGTTCTCACCTGTGCTGATTCAGCAAATATTTACTGAGTGCAGGGAATTCGAAAGGACGGACTTTGGCCTCAGCCCTGCAGTTGCTCCCCATGTGGTGGAAGACACAGAGGTGTAAACCAATCGATGGAGGGAAAAGTCTAGAGCAAGCGGGTCCAGCCTTTTGGCTTCCCTGGGCCACATTGGAAGAAGAAGAATTATCTTGGGCTACACATAAAATATACTAACACTAACGATAGTTGATGAGCTAAAAACAAAAAACAAACAAACAAAAAAAACATGGTCATACAAAAGAAATCTCATAATGTTTTAAGGAAGTTTACGTATTTGTGTTGGGCCTCACTCAAAGCTGTTCTGGGCCACACACAGATTGGACAAGCTTGCTCTGTAGCATCATCTGCAGTACAATTATCCACAGTGCATCTCTCTCCTGGCTATATTGTTCAGGTGACAGTAAGTGGACAGTTTTTCTTGGCTCTACTGTCTGGGGAGGCTTCAAAACAGTGAGGCTTCAAATAAGTCTTGGAATATGGCTTCCAGAGGGTAGAAACAAAGGGAATGACAGGCAGAAATACACGCTGCTAGGAAGGGCACAGTAGGTGATGGGGCCTCTTTCAAGAATGGGTGGGACGCAGGCCTTAGAGCCTGCTGGGTAATTGCCAGGAGCAGTCACATACCGTGTCAGCTGACATGGCTGTCAACCACGTAAACCCAGCGCCCTCATGACCCCATCTCTGCACACAGTCACATTCCAGGAAAGAATCTAATTGCCAAGAGGTAATTCATGGTAATCAAATCTTTCCCTGCTGTCTTACTTCAAAGTGGCAGAGGGCAGAGACACAGTTGACTCCAAGAATTCCTAATACGATACTTTCTTCGCTTTGCATTCCTCTCCCCCCCCCCAAACCTTACCTGTAGCACCCACAAAACTCCCTCCTCTACTCTCCAAGTCCCGGCCTGCAGTTCCTTCACTGCCACGCTCCTCCCCAGCCATAGCCACCCCGGGCCCCTGCTTTATCCCTCCCTGCTGATCAGCCCATGTGGGGCTAACAGAAAATTCTCAACCTTATGCTACAAGACAGCACAGAAGGGGCCTGGTGCGCTGGTGGCGATCACATGGTTTTCAGGCTTAGAGAGAGAATGCCTCAGGCAGCAGATGCTCCATGAGTTTGGCTTATGCTGTTCGAGAGGATTTGAACAGATGGAAAAGGAGCAAGAGGCTCTCTGCGGGGAGAAGGATACAGGGTAGCAGACCCAACATCGACACATCATCTCCAGGCGTTGGGGACGGTTGTGTCCCCTCTCTCTCTCCATGTGCCAGGTGCTGGTTTTCTGAGAACTCACAACGTTGGGGAGGAGGAAGGGACTGCGGATGTTTGGTCATCTTGCCCGCTAGCTTTCGAGATGAGATTAAGGCCTGGTGTGAAAAAGGATAACTAGATTCTTGTTTACAATTCCAAAATTTACTTACCTGAGAATCACTTCCTTGACCAGACTGACGATCTAGATTCATCACCCCCAGGAAACCATGACGTTTCCAGTCATGAGTCTGCATGTGTGTATTTGTGTGTTCCTTTGAAAGGGACTGACCTCCTGGGGTGGGTGCTTCAGGATTCTCTTTTCCAGGGATGGAATGGGCAGGGAGGCTGAGTGCAATGAGCTGTCAGGGTTGGGACTATTCCTCATTCTACCTGGGCTCTGCCACTTACAAGTAATGTGGTGCTGGTCAAGTTACTCAGCCTCTCTGAGCCCCAGCTCCCCGATCTGTAAAACGGAGGGTGCAGTTGCACCCCCCGCTGGTGTCATCGTAAGGATCGATTGAGATCGTGCACACAGAGCACTTGGAAGAGCGACTGGCACCGAGTTGCCCCACTCAGCTGGTGGGAGCTAATATCATTAGTTCTGGTGAACAAACACATTTTGCAGGCACCTTGCAGCAAAAACATTCTAATATGCTCCATGTCCACTTCAATTTTATTTATTGTGCTTATCGTGGTCTTCTGGGCCGTGGTCAATATTTACAGGCAAAGGGTTCTGTTGGCAGCATCAGCGTTGATTGTGGGGGCCACCTGGGGCCTTTAGGCTGTCCCTTCTCTAGATGGCCATGCCACACAGCCCTCAGGGGGCCAGCAGGGTCCTGCCAAGTACGCCTGGTGATAGAGCGTGTGGACAGCAGAGCCGGCCCAGCCTCCGTCCTGGCTGAACAAGGTAAGCTGGCAGATGTTGGCTCCCACACAGACGTTGCCCAGGAGAGAAGCAGCCACTGGTGTCAGATTTGCTAATTGCATGGCCTCTTGGCACCGCGTTTGCACACCATCCTGCAGTAGCCCGGGCAGTTAGCAAAGCGCCCTTCCTGCCTCTCATTTAGTGGCAGTTTCTTTCCCAGGGACAAAGCCTGGCTCAGTTACGAGATTTGGTTTTTAGAAAAAGGCTCCTCTGCTGCGCCCAGTTTTCCAGCTGGGCTGCTCTCTAGACCAGAACGAAAATTAACTTGGCCAAGTTCACCTGGTGAGTCCATAAGCTCACCGGGGCTGTTCCTTCCCTTTGGACATTAGCTTCTTCCACGCAACCTTCTCTCTTAAAGGTCCAACACCCTGATCGTCTTGTTCATCCCCTGCCAGAGAACTCACAAGAACACATCTTTTCATCCAACGTGTTTCATTTTTCTCCCTCTGTACTTCAAGCATGGCTGTGTTTCACAGCGGGAAGGGATAGCCTTCATATCAGAAATCTTGTTTCTGAGTACTGACTTTGCCACAGTCTTGTGACCTTGGACGAGTGATTTTCCCTTTTGGGGCTCAGTCGCCTTGTGTGTAAATGTGGATGAAACAACCTACCCCTGCTCGCTGCAGAAACGAAAGGAGCTAAGCTATGTAAATTACTTGATACGGGGCCTAGAGCATCATAAATTCTCATTAAACGTCCCTGCTATTATGCCATGTAACTAGTTGCAGAAGAAATAAAGTCACATCTCTTTTAATAAGACAGTTAATTTCTCAAGCTTTCCAGAAGGCCCAGAGTTCGCTACAAGGGTGCCTCCATTGCCCCCTGAATGGTCCAGGAATGCTTCATCCACACAGAGGAGGCAGATGTGCTTCCCAGTGCTTCCCAGAGCTCTGGGGGGTCTGGTGAGCAGCGCGGGGCCCCAGTCCCAGTTGTTGTTTCACACAGGATTGCCACTGAAACCCTGATCGGTGAGCCTGTGTTTACTGCCACATGGTCAGCTGGCAGCAGTGTTTCTAGGATGCAGAGGTGGCAGGCAAGTCCCTTTCCCTCCTAGTGGAATACAGATCAGCAGTCCAGGAGACCACCATCAGCCTATCCATCCATATAGTGACACTTGAACTTGAACTTCAGGTACTAGTACTGATCCTAGCGTGGGCTGTAGCTGGTTAGCTCAAACTTACTGGAATCCAAGAAGGGAAATAAAATCCTGGAGTTAGGCTGAGAGGCTCTGAACAGTGTAGTGGGGACATAGGCAAACTTTGACGCCAGATGGTCTGTGTTCTAATTCGATGCCTCCTGTGCACCCTCAGGCAATTTACTTGACTTCTCTGTGCCTCCATCCCCACATCTGAAAATGGGGGTCCTAATAGTAATTCCTACAGCAGTAGGGAGGATTAAATGGTTGAAACACGCAAAGCACTGAGAGCAGTACATAACATGCCATAAATGTGAGCTTTAGAAATGTGAGTCCTCAATCTAGCGCTACTTATTTATGTGGCCACAGGCAATTCTCTCAGTCTCTTCGACTTTGGCTTTCTCCTGTGTCAAATGCAACAGATGGAGGTACAAGCATATTCTGAGTCATAGAGCAGGTTTGCAGTCCCAATCTGCCCCTAATTAGCTCTGGGTATTGGCGAGGAATTCTAGCTCATCGTGCCTCCGTACTCTCACCTACAAGAGGGCAGGATCAGTGCCTCTCTTTAATCCTATTAGTCTAAAAATCGATGTTTCTATTATCTTAGCATATTGCTGAGTACAACTCAATATCGATGATTTTTTACATCCATTATGTCATTTTTACTGTTATGTATAATCACATTTACTTCGTGGGGTTGCATCAAATGGGAATCTGCATAGTCTCCTTCACTGTTTTCAGCAAACCTGTGGGAGAATAATAGTGACAAGAACCGCCAACATTGTTTTTGTGTTTACCACGTGCCACGTCCGTGTAAAACACCTTTCAAGCTCTGCTTCATTTCATCTCGCAGCGGCCCCTTGAGTCAGGGATTCGCCTTATTCCTAGTGTTCAGATGAGGAAACCAAGGCTCAGACGTGTACGTGACATGCTCAGCGCTACACAATTTACAGGGCAGCTGGGGCTCAGGAATGAGCTGGTCTGACCCATAGAACACAGCTGCCCTGAGACAGACGGTTCTTAATGAACACGCCTTATGGAGCAAGACGCTGCGACCCAGTCAGCCAATCGTGTGCCCAAGTTCACTCGTAAGTGAGCTGTGCCGCCAAGACAAGAGCCCAGGCTTCTGCTGCCCTGTCTGCGCTATACGTACCCTGCAGCCTCTCAGCCCCGCTTGCTGTGCCACCGATGAATACAAATGAGGGCTGATTTGCATTCATTTGCAGCTAACCTGCAATCCTCTCTCCCACGAGAGATTTCCACGCTCTCTGCTACACACTTCTAACAATCGCATCCTCGAGTATATACCATCCGGACTTCCAGGACCTGTTCTCACTCCCTGGCTCACTCCCTGGCCCTGAGAAGCTGAGATAATAGCATATCAGAACCAGAGTCCAGTGAGGCTACAGTGAGCCCTGGTGGGACACGGAAGATGTCATTGCTTTAGCTGGTAGGGAAACCAGAGACAGGGGCCCCTAAGTGCAGGTGACCAAACCACCCAAGATGAAACAACCCACGATAACCCAGGGCCTGCAGTAGATTCATGAGGCTCTGGAGGGAAGTTTCTAGGCAAAGGAAGTGTGAAATAATACGTAAAATGACGGGCACCCCATGGAGGGAGAGAGGAGCGACAGTGCTCCTTTCGTTTAATGGATATGCAGTCACGGGGCATCTGTCATTTTGGTACCACGTCTCAGGCAATATTCTTGCAGGAGAAATCCAGGCAGGAAGCTCTGCTCTGAAATAGAGGATAAAGATTATATTGGAAAAATTAATGACTTTACTAATGAAAGATAAATAATAGAGCTGAAGGGCCAAATACAAGGCTTAGCATCTAATGTGAGTTCAGTGGATGTTTGCTGAATTAACTCATCTGTACTTTGAGTCCTGTAGGTCCTTCCTGGCTGCGCTAATGCCAGGTTAAGTGATAGGATTTACAATTAGATGGATCTGAAGCCAAAGCTTCAGATGCCACCCGCCAGTTCTGCCAACATGGAGGCATTGCTGACTCATCCTCAGTTTCCTCACGCGTACATTTATTTGCAGCATTTCTTTGAAAATTAAGTGAAACCTATGTAAAGTAATTCAGTAATTTCTATATCCATTTTGATACACTTAAGCACTTTGATCATACAAATGCAGCTCAGAAGAGTGCTTTGATCCGTACGTATCACTTATTCATGCTTTCCTTCAGCAAAGTGAATTTTTGGAGGAGCAGGTCTGGTCTTCCCCTCAGACTTGGGAGAAGCAGAGCTCAGCCTGAACACAGAAGGGCACGATTTAAGACCAAATGCCTCTGTTCCGGGGAGCTGTGCTAAGGTGGGAATTCTCCATGTTGACATAGTTGTCCTCTTGGGGCCAGAGAGGAAAGTCACATCTCTCTGGATGGGGTAGGGTTTCCCTGAAAGGAATTGACAGTCCAGCTGCCACCGTGAGGAGAAGGACAGGCCTGGAGTGGAACATGAGGATGCAGAAAGCAGGTCTCGGTCAGGGTGGGAAGAGAACATCTTCCTTCTGAGCCATCAGACACGCAGGGCCTCAGGGTCTAGACTGGAGATGCATTCAAGGACAAGCTCATGGAAATGGCGCCCACTGTGCTTTGAGCTGTGAATATAGACTAGATGTTAGTCCAGGAGGCACCCAGTGAAGAGTTTCATCGGGTGGGTCTGGGCCTATGAAGCCACATCTCATAGATATGAAAGACTCCTAATACGCTAATGAAGTTCACGTAGATATGAGTTTTCAGTTATTAATGTAAATGTGATGATAATGCGTTTCCTTAGCTCGGAAATCCAGAAAAGCCACCACAGGTAGCTTACATTTATTTTTATTCCATGGGAATCAAGAACTCTGTAACAGACATAATTTCTGTAATCACACTGGCTTCTCAAAAGCTCAGAGGAAAGTTTTTTATCAACTCCAGTATTCATTGAAAAGTGTTTACTGGGTACCTACTTTCAATGTCTGTGTCCTGGCTGCACTGTTCTTTTCCTCTGTTAAAAAAGTCTGATTTCTAATTTATGCTAACTTGTCTTTTTCATGTTCTCTTGTAAGATGCCTGAAATGCTTTCTGAAACAAGGCAGGGTATAATTAAACTGTGTGATACAACTGTCGAAGGAAGCTGACACCATCTTAAGATGCATTAGTCATCATTTCTTACATTCTCATAGTTTTACAGTTTACAAAGAACTATTACAGCTATTACTTCATCTGATTTGCATAGCAGCACTTTGAGGTACATGGGAATCATTTCCCCTATTTTATGAGAAAGAAAGCTGAGGCTCATTATGATTAAGAGATTTGCTTATAGTTGGTAGACCCCGGACTTGAATCTGTTGCCATCACACTTATTCATTTTCCTTCCATAACATAAAGCTGATCATATCTATGGAACACGACAGAACATTCTCATTGCCCCTGGGGCAACCATATCACATTTGGAATATGGTTCAATTCTCTAAGCCTTGTTGTATTTGCAGAGGAGAATTACCAATGTAATGAGGAGTCTGGATGCCATGTTATATGAAGAATTGTCAAATGGCCTAGAAATAATGGCCTGAAGGATAGAATTCTAACGTAGGCATGGTAGCTGGCTTAGAGCATTGCACCATATGGGAGGACACCCATTCTTCAGTTCTTGAGTGGCAGAAATTGAGCCAATGGACAGATGACAGAGGACTCCCAGAAGCTGCACCTGCTTATCTGTAGCCTCTCCAACATCCATCCTACCTGCGTCAATGAGGATAATCTTGACTTGAACAAATAGAAGTCCCAGTTCAGACAGGATTAAACAGTGGGGTATTCTCATCTCACGTAGCTGGACATCGGGAGCTATGGGTAGAGAGGGGTCCAGGCATGGAACTATTGAAGATTTATTTTTATTGTTTTTGACAGAGAGAGAGAGACAGAGACAGAGAGAAGGGGGAGGGCCCAAAACAGTCTCCATAGTTGCACATCATTTGTTTTTCCACATAGTTTCATTCCACAGGTGGGAGCGGGGCTGCACAGGGCAGGAACTGGGCCAGGTCTTCACCCTGATGAGAACTGAACTGGGGCACTCCCCAGTTCAGCATATGGGTCTGCACAGGCTGGGGCCAGAATTCGATCCTCAGTCCCCAGGGCTGCAAAGTAAGCGCCTAACCCACTGAGCCATCCCGGCTTCCCCCAGGCATGGAACTATTAGAGCTCAACAACATCATTGATGACTTTCCATCCCATTCTGCTGCCAGTAGTAATAGCTTCATTCCCAATCTGACCATCTTTATTGTCACACACAGGTGCTCATGGCAATCAGAACTACGTGTGTACTTTCTTATTCATCTTCAACAAGGAGAGGGGGCAATCTCTTTTCCAGACATAGAATATAGTCTTTCTTTGCTATCTGATTAGTTCAACTTAGGTTATGGCTAGGCTGACTAGATGTACCATTTAAAATGGGACGGAAAACAGTACTGTCCCATTTCGAATAGTACATCTGGCCAGCCTAGTCTCACTGTACTAAATTCAGGGTGGCAATAGGCTGACCATACATACCACTTGAAATGGGACAGTACCGTTGTTTTCTGCCCCATTTAAAATGTTGCATCTGGTCAGCCTAGTTATGACCTAACTCCAGGCCAAGAGCAGTTACCAGCACTGACTGTATTGGGCTAATCAGGAGTGAAGTGTGAAATTTGCCAAGGGCTAGCATGACTTCCCGGAGCCACATGGACTGGAAGGCTGATGAGTAGACATGAATAAACTCTGGTTTCTGTTGAAACAGTAGAAGGATTGGAAGGCAGCCAACAGTGTTCATTGCAGTCCCCTTCCCACATCATAAACTGGAGCCCTTGACGCGGGCTCAGTCAGTTACCATATTTCATCATCCTGGCCCCATGGAGTATTAGGTTGTAATCCTGTCCAGTGAGAGTAAACCTTATGACTTGTGCTCGGTTGGCTGGAATAAAAGTTCTTTCTCTCTTCCTCTATAAACTGGCTGTGTGAGGCTAGAAAGCTCTAGAACTGCTCTTGCCACTTTTAATTTTTACAAAGGAAAAGCAGCCTGAGGAGGGGGCTTCTACCTGGCAGGTGTCCAGGCATCGAGAATTCACAAGAAATGAGACAGAACTTGAATGACACTGTGGACCGCTGACTCAAACTGTACCAGGAACTCACCCTAACATCAAACTTCTCAGTTACTGAGTTGATCAATTCTCATTATTTGTAAATACAACTTCAGTCCTGCTCTCTTGTTTCTTGCAACATGAAGAAGTCTGACTGACACAGCAGAATCCAATTCAATCGATTGAAAATATTTTTAATCATCAGAACTGTCTCCAACATCAAACAGGCCGCCTCCTGTTCTCCTGTGTCTCCCATCGCGGGAGGTGTTCCTGCCGAGAGTGGTCAGCCATCTGTCCAGGATGCTTAAAAAGGAATTATGCATCAGTGGGAGGCTGAAGAAACCACCTTCTAAGAAAGCTTCCAATACCAACATGCTTGTAACATCCCTATTGAACCAACACGAGAATAGAAAATGCACTAACACACGTATAGGAGATCCTAAATTGAAATTGCTTAGATGAGACCTCATGTCTCATCTTCTGAAGCAGAACTAGAAAAGAGTCATGATTCGCTCATTTGTTCTTTCATTCATTCATTTGTTCTTTCTTTCACTTATTTGCTCAACAGATGTGCATTGATCCAAAGATGTGGTAAGCATAGAGATACAGAACTAAACCATAAACAGACCCTGTTCTCATGGACCACATTCTAGTGGTCATGCTCTGATGGAAAGATACGAGCGTTAGATTCTGAGATATCTGAATGGTAGGACGACCTCTACTGCCCATGTCGCCTTGTGCTGGCTTCTCTGATTTTCAGTTTCTTCATTGGTTAAATGGGAGCTCTAATATTTACCTCATACAGTAGCATAAAGGTTAAGTGAAATAATGCATATATGTAAAATACCTAATAAAGGCCAGACACAAAGCAGTTAGTCAATAAATGCTATTTCCCTGGCTTACTTAGAGTACTAATAGCCATGGGTTAAAGGGAAAATGCCAACATTTCACCTTGCATATGACCTCCACAAAACACAGACATAGTATAAAGTAGAAGGGCACGCAGAACTCCGGAAGAAACTGATCTAAAACAGATCAGATCAACAAAATTTGAATAAAAGAGGTAGAAAGTATCTAAGCTCATTTGTTTATTCATCCTTTCAACAAACATGTATGAAGGATCTCCACTGAATTAGCAACTATTCTAGATGCCTGGGACCTAGCAATGACCAAAACAGAAAAGTTTCTTCTGTCAGAGGATTTATATTCTACCGAGGGTAGAAATACAAGAAAGAAATGCAGGAAGATTGTCATCATGCTGCGAGGCACTCGATGCTTAAGCAAGTGGTGCTATTATAACTGGCGCTACGGAAGTGGGAGGAAGCAGATGGGCCCAAGGGTGTGGGTAGCCAGGGAAGCCTTGGGCAGGGTTGTGGGGGAGCAGGAGCTGAAGGAGGACCTGCTGAAGTCCTGGGGTGCTCCTCAGAAAAAGGGCGTCTGTGATGATGGCGGGTGGAGTGTGGCATCTGTATTTGAGACTCTGCAAAGTGGTTGCAGACCAAGGGGGTGTGATGAACCAATACATGACGTTGTGGGGAGTAGAGTCAGCTTAAAATTGAGTAAAAGTATTCAAATCCTGGCTTTACTACTTAGTAGGTCACTTGAGCTATTTATAACCTAGGTCATAGAGTAGAGATGAGGATTATTTGAGAGAAACCCTGTAAAGTACTCAGCACATAGCAAGCTTGCAATAAATGACTCCTCCTCCTCCTACCACCACTACCACCACAATGATACAAGGCACATTACCCAAGTGTGTTTATTTTCTATGCCTTCTATAACTCTTAGCAACTTAAGACAACCCACATTTATTAATTCACATTTGTGTGGATCAGAAATCTCTGTGTGCTTAGCTGGGTTCACCGCTCAGGATAGCACAAGGCTGAAATGCCATCTGGACTGAGCTCTTATCTAGAGGCTCTGAGGAAGAATCCATTTCCAAGCTCAACTAGATTTTTTGGGAGAATTTATTTCCTTGTGGTAGTAGGACTGAGGTCCCCATTTCTTTGCTGCCACAGGCCACCCTCTGCTCCTAGAGGCAGCCCACCTTCCTCTTCACAGAGCCCCTCCATCTCCAAACCAGCCACATTGCATCAAGTCCTTCTCAGTCTACCAGTCTCTCTGACTTCCTCTTATGCCACCAGCCAGAGCAAACTCTGCTCTCAAAGGGCTCATGAGATTGTTAGGCCTACCCAAACAGTCCCCCTATCTCCAAGGCAACCTTAATGACACCCGCGAAGTCCCTTTGGTTTTATAATCTCATGTAGTGTGATATCTCATCCTATTAACAGGGGAAGGAATTATACATGGGGGAAAGTGTTTGGAAATCATCTTAAAATGCTATCACACCAAGCAAGTACCTCTCAATGAGCTCATTTTTGTGACTGCAGAATGTGATGGGGAAATGAAGCAAACTGGAAAACAGGAGAACTAGGATTTGGGATGGCCCTGTTCATATGCAATTAGCACCTAGCCTTTTTCAAACATTCCTCGGGACAGTTGCCTTAATTTATTACTTAATTTAGTACTTTAGTATACATCTTGGGCTATAATATTCCAAGTCAATGATATGGGTCTACTGATCAATCTGCTGAGACTGATTGGAGTTCCTAGTATATCCCCAATGTACTTGTGATGCTTCCAGTGTTCATTTCAGACGTGATAAATGTGCCTTCTTTGTCTCCGTTCAAGTCACTGAGGAGAAGATTAAGTAGAACAGAGATACGTACAAAGGGAGCTAGTCATGGAGTCCCAGGAGACTTCCTCCAGATTCATAGGAACGATGAATCAACACCCATTGGTTACAGTCATACAACTCCATAATTGCCTTCTGAATTTTGCTAGCCCCAGAACTATTGGTCTGTCTTTATTCTTAGATATCCTGAGGGGTGCAATCAATTTCTTAACGAAATCTAGTTATCATCTTTCCAACCGCAACTCCCTCATCTCCACTCCCCCAGCCCTGGCTCCATCAGCCTCAGCGTCAGGTTTCAGCAGCCTCGGGCTGGGTATTGGCAAGTTGCAGCGGTATTGATGGTGGAACATTATCACAGATTGTTGGAGCAGGACAGGAGGTAAATTGTAAGATGTTACCTGGTGATGAGAGGACTAATTACAGACCACACAATACGTGCTGTGGGTTCCACAGGCTTATTTGTGGTTCCCACGTTGCAATAGAGGATGAAGCCAGGGAAGTAATGCTTTCTGTCTTTGTTATCAGGAGTGTATGTTGAATCCTGGTTGGATTGCAGAGGCCTGAGAAATTCTGGAGACATGACAAATAGGGATGACAATATGTGTCCCACAAAGAAATTATCTGAGGATAAAAAAAAGATCATGTATTTAAAATTCAGATACAATTCATGGACCATGAATGATAACACTAACTTACTTAGGCCAGGGACTTACACTCATTTAAAAAAGGTAAATGAGGTTTTTTGTTTTTGTTTTTTTTTTTCAAATGTTCATCTAGATCATTTTCTATTTTTTTTTGG
>PVKE010023574.1:0-24536 GCA_004027555.1 Craseonycteris thonglongyai | reverse complement strand
GAACTCCCCAGTTCAGCACATGGGTCCACACGGGCCAGGGCCGGGATTCAATCCTCAGTGCCCAGGGAGCTGCAAAGTGAGCACTTAACCCACCGGGCCATCCCAGCTTCCCCTATTGTTTTTTTTTTAATATATTTTTATTTATTTTTGACAGAGAGAGAGAGAGAGAGAGGGAGAGAGAGAGAGAGAGAGAGAGAACTGAACTGGGGGAGCTCCCAGTTCAGCACATGGGTCCACACGGGTCGGGGCCAGGATTCAATCCTCGGTCCCCGGCGCTGCAAAGTGAGCCCTTAACCCACTGAGCCATCCTGGCTCCTCACCCCCATATTGTTTTTGACAGAGAGAGAGATACAGAGACAGAGACAGAGATAAGGGGGAGGGCCCCGAACAGTCTCCATAATTGACAGCATTAGTTTTCCACATAGTTTCATTCCACAGGTGGGCGTGGGGCTGCACAGGGCAGGAACTGGCCCGGGGTCTCACACCAGTGAGAACTGAACTGGGAGCACTCTCCAGTTCAGCATATGGGTCCGCACGGCCGGGGCTGGGATTCGATCCTCGGTCCCCGGGGCTGCAAAGTGAGCACCTAACCCACTGAGCCATCCCGGTTTCCCTGGAAATGTTATCTTGATAGAAGTGTAGGCTTCATGGGTGACTGTGTTTTCAAGATTGATCAAATATACACTTAAAATCTGTGTATTTCACTATACAGTATATAAATTATACCTCAATGGAAAAAAATCTTTCCAAAAAGTATTCTGAAGAAGTTTAGAAGGGAAGGTAATAGCACTTGCTAGCCTATCATTATATACATTATCTACATCTCAAACTCCTAAAGGGAATTATCCCATTTATAGATCAGAAAACTGAGGTTTAATAAGATTAACTCACCTGAGACCTCAAAACTAATAAATGTAGAAAGTAGGTATAGCTCAGATTTGTCTGCCTCTTTATAATAGGTTGTCTCAGGACGGAAGGTGGGAAAGTAAGCCAGGAGACTTGCATCCCATTTGATTTCACTGCTATGTGATCCTATGAAAGTCTATTTCCCTCAGCCTTACTCTAGAGCAGGCGTGTCCAACCTGTGGCCCAGGATGGCTTTGAATGCAGCCCAACACAAATTCTTAAAACATAAGATTTTTTTTTCTGACCTTTTTTTTTTTTTAGCTCATCAACTATTGCTAGTGTTATTGTATTTTATGTGTGTGTGGCCTAAGACAATTCTTCCAATGTGGCTCAGGGAAGCCAAAAGGTTGAACAACCAAGCTCTAGTCAAATGCTCTAACTCTGAGGTCCTAGCATTCAGAGTATCTGTCCCTCTCACCAGGATAAGGCATTACAAGCCATTTCCATTTGTCTCAGGGCAGACTAATCGTAAGCAACAAAGCCCTTTGATTCCTGTGAGGATAAATCATCAACTAGGGCAGCGACAAAAGAACTCCAAGTTGACAAAATTCAGCTGCCTTCTGTTTAAGAGATAAGCCTGACTCATCCACCAGTGATAAGGAAAGGGATGGACTGGGAGCCAGGAGATCTGAATCCTGCTCGCAACTTCACCAATGAGGCGCCCTGTGAACTTAGGTAAAGCACTGCCCTTCCTGAGCTCTCTAACAGAGAGGGTTAGGCTGACTGGATCCTAAGGTCCTTCAGCTTTAGTATCTTGTCAATCTATGATATCCTATGGCCTGCTTTCACAAACTGATAATAGGAAAAGTAGGCAACTGGAAAAGACTGCTGTATTACAGGTTCCAAATGGAGTCCATGTGACATTCATCGCCCATTGCCCAGGTGATATGGGGGTGGTGTTTATGTGTAATTTACATGTATTTATTCACCTTTTTTATCTTCATGTCACTACGCATCTCCCAACTTTACACTCATCCATTACCTGCTGCTCTCTTTTCTTCTCTAAAGGAGGCAATGACCAGTTCTACAACCAAAATATCAGTCCTCACTTAGAAAGCTCTGTCTCATACTTCTAGTGAGGTTCACTTGGAAGTCCTGGTCTGTAGAGCCTTCAGGTTGAATTCAGAGAAGCACCTTATTGAGGGCACCTGCTATCTTGACATCCTTCCCTTAGTGTTACACCCTGGGAGGAAATCTGAGTTTCCTCTTGTTGCCTTTGGAGACCAAGGCAAAGAAACCAAAATAACTAAAACTGATGAGTTTCAGAAAGGTACATGCAATACTAAGAATACTCTGAGCTCCAACAAACCTCTTTTCTTTTTGAGGTTTTTTTATTTTGAAGGCTTAAAATTTTTATTTGAAGTTTCTTGAAGATTTATTTTTATTGTTTTTGACACAGAGAGAGAGATACAGAGAGAAGGGGGAGGGCCCAGAACAGTCTCCATAGTTGCACATCATTGGTTTTTCCGCATAGTTTCATTCCACAGGTGGGCGCGGGGCTGCACAGGGCAGGAACTGGGCCGGGGTCTCATCCGGGTGAGAACCGAACTGGGGGCACTCCCCAGTTCAGCATAAGGGTCCACAGGGGCCGGGGCCGGGATTCGATCCTCAGTCCCCAGGGCTGCAAAATGAGCGCTTAACCCACTGAGCCATCCCGGCTTCCCTGAAGTTTTTTAAATGTTTAGAATTCTATATTCTCTTCATAAATCAGCGGCTAACAAATGATGTTTTAAAAACCCTCCAGGTGACCTTGCTACATGCTTCAGTTGGAGAACCAATGACTTAGATCAGGGTTTGACAGACATGATAAACGACCACATAATAAATGTTTTAGCTTTATAGTCAGTCACTATAAAGTCAACTACTCACGTCTGCCATTGTAGCATTAAAGCAGCCATAGATGATATGTAAATGAATGAGCATGGCTGTGTTATTTACAAAAACCAGCAATGAAGTTTTAGGATTAAAGGTGGTGGTTGCACAACATTGTAAATTAAATACCACTAAACTGTTTACTTTAAAATGGTTAATTTGTGGTATGTGAGCTTAACCTCAATGAATTATTTCTAAAAAGCACCATTATCAGCATATTTTTATTAGATGGAGGATACCTAGGATTGGTACAAAGGAATGGTGAAAATTGGCAAACACTCCTCCACAGACGAGAGTTGGCATTCCTGACTGTGAGGATGGGTACTCATGATATCTAAGTCAGGGTCCTCTTGATTTTTACCACCCAGGAAGCTCTCCTGCTTGGCACTCAATACTACCAATGCTGGCATGCGAGAATGTACACTGAGCTACTTCAACTTGGCTAACAGTTCTTCCAGCTCTGGCCGAGCTTTGAACCTTCCCTTGAAGTCTTCTTCTGTGTGCTGGGGAGAAGAAAAAGAACATAAGTGGGAATTACTGCAAAGCTTTCAGGTACTCACATGCACAGCATCAAAAAAGGATCCATCAGCCAGTTCTGTAGAGAATGAATCAGATTCAACTAACTTTTATTGAGTATCTACTATGTACCAGACTTGTATTAGGTACCAAAGATTCAAAGCTGAATTGGGCTTCCTCCCTGTCTTAAATGAACTTATAGTCTGGTGAGAGAAGACAGACTTATAAAACACTAATGTCACAATGCTATATCACAATAGAAGCACTTAGTGAGAATGCCCAAATTCTGCATTTACAATAGGAAATAACAGATATAGGGACTGGAATATTTCAATTCAGCATGACCAACACATTTTCCCCCTGTATACAGATCTACGTGAAATCCAACTAACAAGCAGAGGCTTAATAAGCATGGACTCAGAACAAGGGAGCTGCATGAAGTGAATGATATCAGGTCAAGATGACCTGATGTATGTGTCATAAGGCTTTTCTTGGCATCAGGACCCAACTACTCTAGGCTAAGGTTCCTAATGTATTCCAAGTTTTCTATGCCAAACTTCCTTCTAATTGGCATTTTTATATTGAATAGATTCAGCTAAGCCTTGAAGATCCAGGAAACTTCTCTCTAAAGTACATCTTACTGTTTGTGTTCTGATTAGTTATACTGCATGTGATCTTAAACAGTGCTCTTTCTGCTGTACAACTGCCTGAAGAGAGGGAATCTGGGGGTGTAATGAGCTTACACCTAACACCAGGATGCTGTGATGGAATCCAACTTATGGTTCATAAAGAATCATAAAGAAGGGCCAGAATAATGATCACACTCATACCAGCCTGCACACATTTCCTGTTTATTATCTGGGCTAAATTATCCACATTTCTTTGTTTCTAAAGCCAGGCAATCTAGATGTTCTTAACTATTTTTGAGCATATGTGGGCCACCAGGAGGCCTCTTTCTCAAACTAGCACCTACCTCCTTCACTGACAATTTGACTCCTTCAGGAAGATTGCTTTGGATTATTTCCAAGAAAATCTCTGCAAATGTAGCACTCAAACCGCTGATCTGCAAAAGGAAGGAAGATGCTCTAAGAGAGGCACTGAAAGCTAGGTGATTGGGAAGACATGGCATGAGTTCAAATACCAGCTCCAGCACTTCTACAGGATTTCTCTTGCTATCTGCTGAGATGGTCATGGCCAATATCTGCTCCTATAGGCAATGGATGTCATAACTGCTCCAAAGAGGTTATCGAGTCCAGGATGACTTTTTGATTCAACTCAAATTAACCCACATAGATCAGGACCTGATGTTAGATCCTGTGCTGAGAATCCAAAAGTGAAACAGATCTGTGGTAGAATGGCATGAAGGAGGCTGCAGAAACCCACTAGAGAAATATCTACTTAATCAGGGGAGGTCAAAGAGGTAACATCTGGGTGGAGCCTTGAAGAAAAACAGGCATAAACTGGGAGAATTCAATAGTAATGGGACTTTCCAAGGCAAGGAAATAGTATTCAGTAAAATGTGGAGACAGTACTAGGGATTCAAAACTATTAATAGTTTCATATGTGGCTGGAATGAATGATTTCAAACTTTATCCTGTGGGCCTCAGTGGCAAGTTAGATCTGTCATAAGATGTATCTCAAATAATTTATTCCTCATAATATTTAAAGAACCAAGATGGTAGGTACTTTATTTTAAAAATTAACATAGATTTAAGGGGTTATTTAACATTCTTCTCATTACCTTGCTTATATAGTTCTTGAGTGGATCTAAAAGGGTTGTGATGTCCATACATTGCAATATTATTTGGCATTAAAAAGGAATGAAGTATTGGTACATGCAACATCATGGATGAATCTTGAAAACATTACGCTGAGTGAAAGAAGCCAGACATAAAAGACCATCTATTGCACAATTCCAATTATGAAATGTCCAGAAGTAAATCATGGAGGTGGAAAGTAGATTAGGGGTTGCTAGGAGTTGGGAGGATGGGGAAAGAGGAATTAGTGCTAGTGGGTACAGAGTTTCTTTTTGGAGTGATGAAAAATGTTCTACCGTATTTTCCGGCGTATAAGACGACCGGGCGTATAAGACGACCCCCTAATTTTACAGTTAAAACATAGGTTTATGGGGAAGCCAGGATGGCTCAGTGGGTTAAGCACTCACTTTGCAGCGCCCAGGACCGAGGATCGAATCCCGGCCCCGGTCCATGCGGAACCATATGCTGAACTGGGAGCTCCCCCAGTTCAGTTCTGTCGGTCTCTGTCTCTCTCTCTCTCTCTCTGTCAAAAATTAATAAAATAAATAAAAACAAAAACAAAAAATAAACAAAAAACAAAAAACATAGGTTTAGGCCTATATTCGCTGTATAAGACTACAGCCTCGGAAGTGGGGGGTAGTCTTATACAGCGAATATAGGCCTACACCTATGTTTTAACTGTAAAATTAGGGGGTCGTCTTATATGCCCGGTCGTCTTATATGCCGGAAAATATGGTAATATTGATTGTTTTGATAGTTGTGTAACTGTGAATGTACTAAAACCTATTTAATTGTACATTATAAACGAATAAATTGTAGTCCATATGCATAAAACTATCATAAAAATGGGGGTGATGTTAAGTGTGAATTTTTAATAGCTCTGGGCACTCATGGTGGTGTGGTTGTCACCCACCTGTCTCTGCAGTGAAAAGACAGAGAACCAGTGCTAGAACTAAAGGGAAGCCACTGAGGGGTTTTAAGCAGGAAAACGACCTGATTATATTGGTGTGAGGGTAGAGTGAAGTTGATGAATCTGACAGATTTTTAGAGGTAGAAGCTATCGAGTTTGGTGAATGAATGGGTAGCAAAGAGCAAAGAAGTTTCAAGCTTTAAGTCTAAAGATGGGGAGGATTATACATAGAAAAACAGGAACATCAGTTCCTCTACAATTTGTTTCATGTACACCAATGTAGGGCACCTGTGGAACATCCCAGTGAATAAGTCTAGTAGACAACTGGACATCAGGTTTGAGACTCAACCAAGCAATCAGGACTGAAGATACTGTATGTGTATATGTATATGTATATGTGTGTATGTATATAGTGTGTGTGTTGTATATATATAGTGTGTATGTGCATATATATATACACACATGTATGTATATATATAATATATATACCGTAATATATTGGGGCTAATTAATGAGAATACATAGAGGGAAGTTATTACATAAGGAGACACAGAGGGATCAAGAACTGAAATCTGGAGAATATAATCATTCAACAGGCAAGAGAAAGAGACAAGCATGAAAGAAGAAGGAAAAATGGACAGAGAGAAGAACCAGGAGAGGCAGATGCATTTGAAGTTTCTCCCATAGTGCCTACCTGAACCACTCGCTCATGGGTGGTAAGCACTGAGTCCAAGAACATTTTGCTGCCTTGGTCCTGCAGTCGCAATACCTCCATGGTTTTGGTGGGCATCGCATAACTGTGGGAAGGAAGAGTCTGTTATGCGAGGGGTTCTCTTAAGCCAGCAGCACCACTTCAGTCAGGACAGTCCTAAGAACAGCCACTACTGCATGAAGAGCTTTTGGAATCTAGGGCTGTTATCTGCAGCCAGGGCAAAGTAATCAGATGTTCTTAAACCTCCTCCATAAGTCTCTCAGCTCCCTGAGGAGACAGATCATGTCTAACGCCGTTCTACATCCCCCATCTTGCCTAACACAACACTGACTAAAACATGGTGATTAATAAGTATGCATTGCTACTAAAGAATAGCCAATTCTAAAAGAATCAAATTCTTCAGTAGGTATGCTTTGGAGGCTAACTTTGGGTATTTCTTCTCTTCTAGAGAAATGAGGCCTGAAACCCAATTGTTCTAGAGCAAAAGTTCTCAACCTCAGAACTACTGACATTTAGACTGGACATTTCCTTGTAGGGGGCTGGCCTACGCATCCCAATTTCTACCTACAGATGCCAGTAGTTCCTCCCAAGTGGTCACAATCAAGATTATCTCCCCAGGTTGAGAATCACTGTTGTAGAGCCTATGCTTACTATAATCAACTTCAGCTGATCTGCTGATCTACGCACTTCAGTGAAAAGAACACTGGACTTGGAGTTAAATCTTTTTTTTTTAAGATTTTATTGTTTTTCACAAGAGACAGAGAGAGACAGAGACAGAGAAGAGAGAAGAGGGAGAGCCCAGAGCAGTCTCCATAGTTGCAAATCATCAGTTTTTGACATGATTTTGTTCCACACAGGTGGGGGGTGGGGGGGTGGGGGGGCATGCACAGGGCAGGCACTGGGCTGGGGGTCTCCCACATGGGAAGCACACCCCAGTTCAGCATGTGGGTCTACACAGGCCGGGGCTGGGATTTGATCCTCGGTCCCCAGGGCTGCAAAGTGAGCGCCTAACCCACTGAGCCATCCTGGCTTTGGAGTTAAATCTTGGCCCTGCCACTTATTAACAATATTTTCTGGCCTTCTGAGCCACTTCTTCTTGCTCAAGGCCCGCTTCCACCTCTTGGAAGTGTACTTTCTCTACTTTTACTCTCAATAAACTTCCCTTTCACCACTATAAAAAACAAACAATATTTTCTAAGGCAAGTCACTTTCCCTCTGGGCCTCAGTTTCTTCATGTATAAAGAGGATTACAATCTAGGCCTCTTTCAATAGATTACTGTGAGGATCAGGTGCGGTGATAAGACAAGACTGATGGCTACACAGCAATATGCTGCCAGTATTGTGTTCATCTTATCAAAAAGTTAATCAAACTGAAGATAAATGGAAAGAATAAAATTCCTGAATTTTCATGCCCCACAAAGCTTCAGTAATTAAAAGCATTGCCTTCTACAGATGGACAGCTACAAAAGGAAGTTTGGTATTAAATATAATGAAAAAATGTTCGAGACATGACAGTCAGTTCTGGATTTAAATGTTGGCTCTGCCACTTATTAACTATTTTACCTTGAACAAATTAATTTAGCTTTCTGAGTCTCAGATTCTTCAGCTATACAATTAGAATAATAATACCTAGTTCATTGGGTTGTTGCAATGATTAAATGAGATTACGTAAGTAATTTGCTTGGCATACTATGCTTATAAAGGTCAGTAACCTTGCTCTTATAAATACCACTTTTAGGTATTGCAAACTCTTCCGGCCAGCCTCTCTAAATAACATTTCCTCCCACTTTTCACCATATCTCTGATTTCCTCTTCCAATTCAAATTTGATAGTAACTTCCCTATATATATATATATATATATAAAGACACATTTTTAGACTTGTCATGGAATGTCAAGTAAAATAACTATGTAAAAGCTTTTAGAAAAGTAAAAAGCACTCCAAAATGCTATTTTTCCTTTTTGATATTCTGCAGACAAGACTGACTATAAAATGGTACTTGTCCATTCCTGTCACTGAGCATATATTTTATTCTTTAACACTTACTTCAGCAAGATTTCATTGATTTGTTCATTCATTCAAAAACGTTTACTAAGATTCTATTCTATACTAGGCACTCTAGGGGGCAATATGCAGCTTACGCTTTACAGGAGCTCACTAAGAGTGTTTGGAGAAACAGGTAAGAAAGTACACATCTTCACTATAGTAAGACAAAGGCAAAAGTAGGTATGTACCAAATATTACAGGGTCAAGAGGAAGAGAAAAGGGGCCCAGGGAAGACTTCATAGTTGAAGTAGTGCTTTATCAAAATGTAAAGAATAGGGGAAGCTGGAATGGCTCAGCAGGTTAAGTGCTCACTTTGCAGCCACAGGGACCGAGGATCAAATCCCGGCCCCAGCACGTGCAGACCCATATGCTGAACTGGGGTGTGCTTCCCATGTGGGAGGTCCCCAGTTCGGTTCTTGCCCCCTAGTTCAGCCCCAAGCTGGAGGGGGCATGCCACCTCCCATGCGTGAGTCCCCCAGTCCAGTTCCTGCCCTGCGTGCCCCCCTGGCCCACCTCTGTGGAATGAAACCATGTCAAAAACTGATAACGTACAACTATGGAAACTGCTCTGGGCCCTCCCCCTTCTGTCTGTCTGTCTCTCTCTGTCTGTCAAAAACAATAAAATAAATCTTAAAAAAAAAAAGGATGTAAAGAATAAACAGAGTTGTTTGCCCAGAGGGCATTCCAAAAAGTATGACAGTTATCTACAAGAGGCATGAGGCACCAGAGGTCCTCAAGAAGAACCACTAGAAAAACCAGACATAGTTTGATAAACACTGAGAACTCAAGTCATTTTAAAATAGAATAGTAAGAGTAATAAGAGTATAGGTAATTTTCCTTTAGTGTCTATACTTTTCTGTACTTACCAAATTTTCTACAATAAACATTACTTGGATGATGAAATAACTGAATTTCAAGAATCAACCTAACGTGACAGAATCATGCTATCTTTTGGAAGTACTGCCTGGGATGGGAGCCTGCCGAGGTGCTAGAGAATTTAGAATCTGTGGACTCTATTATATATAAGTTACACCTACACTGTAGACAACATAAGTGGACTTAAAAATAAAAAAAGGAAATAGCAGCCTTACACAGAGTGATGCTGTGTGATGCTCTTACTCTCCACAGAGAGCAAGGGCTGGATCAGCTTTAGGCTTGTAAACTTCTCCCAAATGAGTGAGATTTCCATCTCTCCAGGCAATTGCTCAGCAAGGGATTGCAGGCAAATTCAGAGACCTTACATGAGAGGCCCTTTCCTCTCTTCTGAGTGAGCTGCAGCTGCGGCACTGCAGACCATTATAGAACAAAAGCCAGCACACTGCTCCCCTGCCCAATTCCATCCCAAGGTCAGAGCCCTACCCCCCATTCCCGGAGGAAAAATGGATCATGAGGAAATGAAAATCAGAAGAAAAGAAAAATCATTTAATCTCGGAAAAGCTGGGTAGTGAGAATACCTAACAATACAATGATCTGAAAAAAAACCTCAATGCAGAGAAGTGAGTTGCTGAAAACAAACATCTCTTTATGCTCTGTGCTATTTGGAACAAAGAGCCATGAAAGAGGCAAAAAGCAACACATCATTCTGCTGTTCTAGGACTTGTATCCATGCCTACTGGAACTTGATCCAAGTCAACAAATGTGTATTCAGTACCTACTATGTGTCAGTTACTAGGCAAGGTTATAAGGTTAGACCGCTGATGAAGACAGAAATAATCCTTGTCTTACAAATCTTAGAGTCTAATAAAGATCAATAAAAGTCAAGTAATTAGTATAAGAGTAAGGAATGAGTGCTATGAAAGGAAAGTTGTGTAACCTTCACTTCTACTAAATATATAACATAAGGACCTAACTTAATGAGGTTCTCTAAAGAAGAGACATTCAAGATGAAACCTAAGAAAAAAATAGGGGTTAAGTGAAGGGAAAAGAGCATTATGAGCTCTAAAGAGCATATGCAGAGGCCCTGAGGTGGGAAGGGACAAAAACAAAGCAAGTGTAATTGGAGGGAGAGGAAGAGGGAATTATAAGTGATGGCAAGCAAGGCAAGCCCAGGCCATGGGACACCTAAGCCATGTGAGGAATTTTAATTTTGATCCTAAAGGAATGAGAAGCAATGGAAGGATTTCAAGCATGGGAGTGACATGATCATATTTTTATTCTAGAAAGATCACACTGAAAACTGTGCAGAGAATCAATTAGGAGGAACTAAAAATTTAGGGGGAAAAAGAAAAAAGTGGCTCCAAATCCAGACCTGGCCATTTATTAGGTATAGGACTATCGGCAAGTTTTACTACTACTACTACTACTAATAGCAGCCAAGAGTTTCTGGGAGCTGTTACAAGCACTTTAAATATATTAACTCCCTTAATTTGTACTACAGCCTTTTAAAGTAGGTACCTTTATTAAGCCCATTTTATAGATGAGTAAACTTAGATACCCATTGCCACACACTAAGAATGCAGCAGGGCATGAATAAAACTGAGGCGGTTTGACTTCAGAGTCAAGCTTTTATTCACTATGTGTAAAGCGCTTATTTGAACTACATAACTTGTTTTGAATTATACAAAGAAGTACTTAGCAGAGTGGCTGGCTGACAGTAGGTGTTCAACAAATGCTAGTGCTTTCCTGCCTTTACTCAAATGCAGCCAGAGCTTTACACAGCCAGCTTTTAATATATTTTTATTTATTTATTTATTTATGACAGAGAGAGAGAGAGAGAGAGAGAGAGAGAGAGAGAGAGAGAGAGAGAGAGAGAGATCCAGAGACAGAGATAGAGAGAGAACTGAACTGAGAGAACTGAACTGGGGGAGCTCCCGGTTCAGCATATGGGTCCACACGGGCCGGGGCCGGGATTCGATCCTCGATCCCCGGAGCTGCAAAGTGAGCGCTTAGCCCACTGAGCCATCCCGGCTTCCCCACACAGCCAGCTTTTAAAACAATACCTTTTAAGACCTGAAACAATAAACTGTTTAGAAGAAAACACCGATACTAAACTTACAGACCTTGGTTCATGAAGGACTTTATGAACCTGACCTCAAAGGCAAAAGTAAAAGCAAAAATAAATGAATGGGACTTTATCAAACTAAAAAGCTTCTGCATAGAAAGACAAACCAGCAACAAAGAAAAGAGGCAACCAACCAATTGGGAGAAAATATTTGCAAACAATGCTTTTGATAAGGGGCTAATATCTAAGATATACAAAAAATTCACACAACTCAACAACCAAAAAAAAAAAGCAATTCAATTGAAAAAAGGGCAGAAAACCTAAACAGACACTTCACCATGAAGACATACAATGGCCAACAGATACATGAAAAATGCTCAACTTCCCTAGCTATCAGGGAAATGCAAATTAAAACCACAATGAAATACCACCTCACACCTGCTAGAATGGCTATAATCAACAAAACAAGAAAAAACAAATGCTGGGGGAAGCCGGGATGGCTCAGAGGGTTAGGCTCAGAGGGTTAAGCACTCACTTCGTAGCCTTGGGAACCTACGGTAGGATCAAATCCTGGCCCTGGCCCGAGCGGATCCATATGCTGAACTGGGGCGTGCTTCCCATGTGGGAGGCCCCCAGCCCAGTCCCTGCCCTGTGCAGCCCCTGCCCACCTGTGTGGAATGAAACTATGTCAAAAATTTATGATGTACAATTGTGGAGACTGCTCTGGGCCCTCTCCCTTCTGTCCTTGTCTCTCTCTGTATTTCTCTGTGTGTCAAAAACAATAAAAATAGATCTTTAACAAGTGCCGGAGAGGCTGTGGAAAAAAAGGAATCCTCATATACTGCTGGTGAAAATGCAAATTGGTACAACCACTATGGAAGGCAGTGTGGAGATTCCTCAGAAAACTGGGGGAAGCCAGGATGGCTCAGTGGGTTAAGTGCTCACTTTGCAGCCCTGGGGACCAAGGATCAAATCCTGGCCCCAGCCCGTGTGGACCCATATGCTGAACTGGAGAGTGCCCCCAGTTCAGTTCTCACTGGGGTGAGACCCTGGCCCAGTTCCTGCCCTGTGCAGCCCCTCGCCCACCTGTGGAATCAAACTATGTGGAAAAACCAATAATGTGCAACTATGGAGACTGTTCTGGGCCCTCCCCTTTCTCTCTGTCTCTGTATCTCTCTCTCTCTCTCTGTCAAAAAAAAAAAAAAATACATCTTAAAAAAAAGAAAACTGGGAATGGAGCTACCCTATGACCTGGCAATCCCCCTTCTGGGTATCTACCCCCAAAACTTGAAAACCTTAACCTGTAAAAACATATGTACCCCAATGTTCATTGCTGCACAGTTCATGGTGACCAAGTCATGGAAACACCAAAGTGCCCTTTGATAGACGACTGGATAAAAAAGCTGTGGTACATACACACAATGGAATATTACTCAGCTATAAGAAAAGATGAAATATTGCCATTTGCAACAACATGGATGAAATTTGAGATCATCATACTAAGTGAAATAAGCCAGACAGAAAAAGCTAAGAGCCATGTGACTTCACTCATATGTGGAATATAAAACTGAAAGTAACAAAGAAACATAACTTCATGGACATAGTCAATAATTTAGTGGTTACCTGATGTTAAGTGGGGAGAGGGGTGGGAGAAGAGGGAAGGGGAGCTTAATAGATGGTGATGTTCTGAAAGAAAGCTGATTCTGGGTGGTGAATACATATTGTAACACATAGATGAAGTACTGTATAATTGTACACCTGGAACCTATGTAATTTTTACTAACCAATGTAACACAAACGAAATTAACAATAAAAAAATTAAAAACTAGGGGAAGCTGGGATGGCTCAGAGGATTGAGCACTTGCTTTGCAGCCCCAGTGTCCGAGGATCAAATCCGGGCCCTGGCCTGTGCGGACCTATATGCTGAACTGGGGTGTGGCCCCCAGTTCGACCCCCAGCTTGTGGGGGCATGCCTCCTATGCATGAGTCCCCTGCCTGGTTCCTGCCCTGCGCGCCCCCTGCCCACCTGTATGGAACAAAACTATGTCAAAAACTGATGACATACAACTATGGAGACTGCTTTGGGCTGTCCCCCTTCTCTCTGTCTCTCTCTCTCTGTCAAAAACAATAGAATAAATCTTAAAAAAAATTAAAAATTAAAAAGTACATAAAAATAAAAAGTCCTGAAAATTTAAACAACCACTCCAGGAAGCTGATCCACTGTAGGTATGATAACATTCTGTAAATGACATTTAATGTCTCTTTGTGACCACAACCTGTGAGAAACTTCCCCTAATCCCTGCCAGCTGAAAAAAAATCTCGTTTATTATTATTATTATTTAGAGTATTGCAATGTGCCAATCTCTCTGTTCAGTGTTATCATATACTACCTTATTTAATTTTCAAGACACAAAGAAATAAAAAAAATTATCATCCTCATTATACAGGTGAGGAAACTGAGGTTCAGAATTTCTCAAGGTCATATTTCTAATAACTGGTAGACCTAGAATTCAAATCAGGCAGTTTGATTCTAGAAGTTGTACTCTGATACTCAAAAGTGTGGTCCACAGACAAGCTGCTGGGGAGTACTCTGCTTGTTATCAGCCCAGGATGAGAGAAAGAGGATGCAGTAGTCACTAAATACACTTTTTAATTCAGCTAACATTTTGCTTCCAACAGCAAGACTTTCTTGGAAGGCAGCTATGCTCACTACTATACCACCAATGCCTGTTAGCAAGGCTTTCTTGATGAAGGAAGCAAAGCATTAATGCACATTTTGGCATAAACTTCTGATATTTTTGTGGAGTGGTATGTTGAGAAGCATTGCTTGATTATTATACTACTTTGCCTCCTTGAGCTAACATTGAACCTTATCTTTCACTACTGCCTTCTACATTACGTTGTAATTATTTCCATGTGTGCATGTATATGCACACGCACACACGCACACACACACACACACACACACACACACACACACACCCTGAAATTGGGGACATTCACCTTAGTATTTTCTAGTCAGAATGTCTAATAAAATGCCTACTATGTAGCAATAAGAGGCTCAATCAATAGTTTTAATTAATTAAAAGCAATCATTAAATTTTAGGAAATGCACAACTGGATTGCATAATCATATTCAAGAACCTGTCATTCTTTCAACAATGGCTTAATGTCCCCTGTGAGGCAGGCAGGCTCTGTACTAGGTGCTGAAGAAATAAAGAACACAGTCCCCATCTAGACAGTGGGGGGAGGGGGGAAGCTGACACATGAATAGATCACTACAACCCAAAGCTAAGTGTCATGATAGACATATATGTCAAGTGCTGAAAGAGCAACCAATTCTCTGGGGCATCAGAAAATGATAAAATATATCTTTAGGCCTAAAACAATTGAAGTTCCATCAGTTGTGAGAGCTAAAATCATACCTTATTATTCAGCCTTTCAAATAGCACATTTAACACAGGTATACTCTAAATTCTAAAAGTTTGAAAAGTTCAAATTTGGCTTAAGGACCTAAAATAAGACCCTTTATAATTAAAAATACTGGAGTCAGACTGAACTGGGATAAATCCAGGCAACTTACTAGTTATGCGACTTCTGGCCATTCTGAACCTTGGTTTTCTCATCTGTTCAATGGGAATATACTAATATCGATCTAGTGAGTTAAGAAAGTAGTTTTTGCTATATACACATTCTGTGCTATGTATTATCTTGTTACAATGACAAATCACCCAAACTGTTATTTACTAAATATTTCTTTAAATCAGCTCACTTAAAAAATTAATTTAAAAAAGAAACCTGAGATCTGGAGCAGCTGAAACTCATGTTTCTAATGAGAAAAAAAATTGTACAGCTACTTTGGAAAACAGTTTGCCAGTTTCTTATAAAATTGAAACATACACTACACTTAGCATTTGACCCAGCAATCACACTCCTAGAAAAATAAAAACACATTCTCACAAAAACCTATATGTGTTTATAGTGGCTTTATTCATAATTGTCAAAAACTGGAAACAACACAGATGTCCTGGACAAAGAAACATACATACATACATTTAATGAAATTCTAATCAGCAACAAAAAGGAACAAACGATTTGATATTGGCAACAACATGAATGAATCTCAAATACATTATCCTACGTAAAAAAAGCCAGACTCTGTATGATTTCACTTATATGACATTCTGGAACAGGCAAAATTATAGGAATGAAAAATAGATCAGTAGTTGCCAGGGACTGGTGGTATGGGGAGAGATTGACTACAGAGGCAGGAAGGAAATTTTTGGGACAATGGAAATGTTCTATATCTTGCTTATTTACTGTGTGCATTTGTCAAGACTCATAAAAATTCTTCTTCAAAGGGTGAATTTTTACTGAATGTAAATTATATCTTGATAAGCCTGACTTTATGTTACTACTGTAAATGAAAAACCACTTATCAGCTGTCCTAAATAAAAGGTAAGTTAAAAATAAATACAATGAAAACAAAATAATATTATAAAACTCTAGCTAAATATTAGTGCTAGCCAAAGACTCTGAGCCAGAGGTCCCCTCTCTGTTATAAAGGCTAGGAAGTGCTAGAGTGGTGTTAAGGACATACAGAACCACAATAAGAATTTCTCCTTGTGGGGAAGCTGGGATGGTTCAGCAGGTTGAATGCTTGCCTTGCAACCCCAGGGTCCAAGGATTGAGTTCTGACCCTGTCCCATGCGGACCGATGTGCTGAACTGGGGTGTGCTTCCCATGTGGGAGGCCCCCAGTTCGGTTCTCACCGGGGCAACCTTCCCATGTGGGAGGCCCCTGGCCCGTTCCTGCTCTGTGCAGTCCCCATCCACCTGTGTAGAACAAAACCATGTTGAAAACTGATGACATACAGCTATGGAGACTGTCCTGGGCCTTCCTTCTTCTCTCTGTCTCTCTCTGTCTCTGTCCCTCTCTCTGTCAAAAACAATAAATCTAAAAAAAAAAAGTCTTCTTTGACATAATTAAGTTGAGTGAAAATTAAAAAGGAATGAAATTTCTCACCATGTGATTTCATGTTATTTAAGGTAAATCACAGGGCATCCCACACTTTTTGAATCAGTGAGGTAAAAAATGTAAAGTGCCTGACCTGGAGTAGGTGGTTAGTAAATGTTAGTTTTCCTCCCTTATATTTTTCCAACAAAACCAAAGAGTAAATGGAAAACACAGCAGGCAAAGAATACCTAAATAAATGGGGGAGATAAACCAC
Source organism: Craseonycteris thonglongyai (assembly GCA_004027555.1). Classification (NCBI taxonomy): domain Eukaryota; kingdom Metazoa; phylum Chordata; class Mammalia; order Chiroptera; family Craseonycteridae; genus Craseonycteris; species Craseonycteris thonglongyai. The sequence continues at coordinate 7,646 of PVKE010023574.1, read as the reverse complement.
GTTAATGGGTCAGAGGAATTAAAATAGGTAAAATGTCAATTCTCAAACTGTTCTATAGATTCAACACAATTCCAACAAAATTCCATCAGACTCCATCTGTAGAAATCAATAAACTAATTCTAAAATTTTTATGAAAAATCAAAGGACAAAATAATTTTGAATAAAAAGAAATTTGTAGTTTCAGTAATCAAGTTATAGTAATCAAAATAGTGTCATTATGGTATAAGCACAGAGATATGAGAACACTAGGCTTGACAATTAAGTTTGCGAACTTGCCACTGTGTGCTTACATTGCAGCACTATACAACAACTTGGTAAGGTTTCATAACTTTGGTATGTCAGTGCCACACAGATGTTTGTGGCAATGTGTGGCAATGTCTTGCTGAGTGGTGTTCATTACTGTTATTGCGTGTTTTTGTGTCCTATTGAGAGAATGTGGGAGCTTGAATTAGAGCAATGAACAAACATTGAATTTCTTGTTAAACTTGGCAAGAGTAGAAGTGAAATCAGGAGCATGTTAGTCTAAGTTTATGGGCATAATGCCATGAAGAAATGGCAGTGTACAAATGGATTAAATGTTTTTTCTGAGGGGAGAGAAAGCATCACCAATGAAGAATGGTCGGGGTGAACAGTAAAGAGCAGAATTAATAAAACCATTGCAAAAATTCATCAAATTGTGCATCAAATTTGTCAGCTGACTATGAGAAACATAGCAGACCAAGTAAACACCAATAGAGAAACAGTTAGGAAAATATTTACTGAAATCTTGGCATGAGAAAGGTGTGTGCAAACTGGTCCTGAGGGAGCTCACCGACGAACAAAAGCAAAGGAGAGTCGAAGTCTGCCAAGACCTTTTGGAGAGGCAAGATGGTGTTTTGGGTCATGTTATCCCTGGTGATGAAAATGAGTGTACAGATAAGACCCTAAGACAAAGCATCCAAGTGCACAATGGAAGTCTACTAATTCTCTACAACCAAAAAAGTTTCATCAATCCAAATCAAGATTCAAAACAATGTTGCTAACCATTTTTGATATCAGAGAAATTGTTCGTTATAAATTTGTACCAACTGTATGAACAGTCAACCAAGTTGACTATTTTGAATTACTAAAAAGGCTGAATGAAAATGTTAGATACAAACAACTTGAACTTTTCACCAATGATTCATGACTCATATGACAATGTACCAGCTCACATGGCACTGTTGTGAGGATGTTTTGAGCCAGTCAACAAATAACTGCATTAGAACACCCTCCCTACTCACCTGATCTGGCCTCCAGGTACTTTTTTCTTTGCCTGAAGATAAGGAAATATTGAAAGGAAGATATTTTGATGACATTCAGGACATTAAAGGTAATATGTAGATGGCTTTGATGGCCCTTTCAGAAAGAGTTCCAAAATTGCTTTGAAGTGGGGACTAGGCACTGGTGTTGGTCCATAGCTTTCTGAGGGGAGTAATTTGAAGGTGACCATAGTGATATTCGGTAATCATGTATGTAGCACTTTTTCTAGGATGAGTTCGCAAACTTAATTGTCAGACCTCGCAGGTCAGTGTAACAGAGTAGAGTACAGAAATAGACCACACTATATATGGTTAACTGACTTTCAAAAGGTGCTAAGATAATTCACTGGACAAAGAAAATCTTTTTAACAAAAGCTGGGGAAGACAGGATGGCTTAGTGGGTTAAGTGCTTACTTTGCAGCCCCAGGGTTCGAGGATCAAAGCCTGGCCCTGGCCTGTGAGGACCCATATGCTGAACTGGGGTGTGACCCCCAGTTCAGTTCTTTCCAGGGCGAGCTTCCAATGTTGAAGGCCCTGGTTCGGCTTCCAGCTTGTGGGAGCATGACTCCCATACAGGAGGCCCCTGCCTGGTTCCTGCCTTGCATGGCACCCCACCCATCTGTGTGGAATGAAACTATGTGGAAAACGGGTGACATACAACTATGGAGGCTGCTCTGAGCCCTCCCCCTTCTCTCTGTCTCTCTCTGTTTCTCTTTCTGTCAAAAACAATAAAATAAATCTTAAAAAAAAAATGCTGCTGGAACAACTGGATACCTACATAAAACAAAAACAAAAAACAACTTAGACTTATATTTCACACCATATACAAACATAACTCAAAATGGATCACAGACCTGAATGTAAAACTTAAAATTATATAACTTCTAGAAGAAAACATTGGAAAATATCTTTGTGATCTGAGGCAACGATTTCTTATATGTGACACCAAAAGCATGAACAATAAAAGAAAAATCTTGATAAACTGAACCTCATCAAACTTAAACTTCTGCTCTCCAAAAGACTCAGATAAGATGATGACAAGCTAAATCATAATACAGGGAAAAAATATTTGCAAAATACATACTGAAACTTTCATAACCCAGTAATAAATTACAAACAACTCAATTTTAAAAACACAAAAGATTTGAACATATCATCAAAGAAAATGTATAGAAAGCAAATAAGCACATGAAAGCATCATTATTTATTAATGTTAGGGAAATGAAAATTAAAACCACTTGAGATGACACTATATAGCTATTAAAATAGCTTTACCAAGAATTGCGGACTAGGATAAGGAATTAATGAAACTCTCATATGTTGTTAGTGGGAGTATAAAATGGTGCAGACCCTTTGGAAAACAGTGTGGCAGTTTCTTATGAAGTTAAACACACATTCACCATACAACCCAAAATCCTAGTCTTAGGTATAGGAGAAAAAAAGACATATGACCCACAAAACATGTGTGAGAATACTTACGGCAGGTTTTTTCATAATTACCAATAAACTGGAAACAACCCAAATGTACATCAACTGGTAAATGGATAAGCCAATTAAGGTCCACCATATAATGAAATACTGCTCAGTAATAAACACTTGCAAAAACATGGATAAATCTTAAAAGCATTATGCTAAGTAAGGAGGCCAGACACAAATAACTACATACAACTATATACCGGTACTATATGATTCTACTTAACATGATATTCTGGAGAACTTTAAACAATAGGGTTGGTGGTTGCCAGGGATATGAGGGAGAAAGGGGAGGAGACTGACTACACCTGGGCACTGAGGAAATTTGGGGTTTAATAGAACTGTTCTATACTTAGATTGTGGAAAACTATATCTCTGAAAAGGGTGAATTTTGGGGATGCCAGGATGGCTCAATGGGTTGAGCAGTTGCTTTAAAAGCCACAGGGCCTGGGGATTAAGTCCCAGTCCTGACCCCAGCCTGTGTGGACCCATATGCTGAACTGGGGTGTGCTTCCCATGTGGGAGGCCCCCAGTTCAGTTCTCGGCTGGGTGAAATGAAACTATGTCGAAAGTAATGATGTGTGGCTGTGGAGACTGCTCTGGGCCCTCCTCCTTCTCTCTCTCTCTCTCTCTCTCTGTCTCTCTCTCTAACAATAAAAATAAATCTAAATAAATAATAAATTAAATTAAAAAGGGTGAATTTTACTGCATGTAAATTATATGTCAAAACCTCATTTAACAACAACGAAGCAGAACATGCTACCCACACCAAGAACATTTCATACCTTTCCTCAACTTTAATGGACAGATGGTTGCAGAGGTTGTGAACATATTGGGCATAACTCTCAGTGAGGGCCATGTCATATGCAGTCAGGTGAATGTTTAAAACCCCATATTCATAATCTGTCCCCAAATTAATAGGTCTCACTTCCACTTTTCCCTTCTTCTTCTTTGGCTGAACAGAAAACAAAAAGAGAAAGAAGAAAAATCAAAGTATTATGTAAGAAATTCTAATCATACCATCTTGATATTAAAAAAAAATCAATCTTTCATATATTTCTTTACTATTTTTCTCTCGGGTTACCATATGTGTGAAACAAACTTCTCCTGGAAAGGAATGGGCAGCTTCCCTTGCCAGGGCTGTGACATCAGCAAATGAAAGGAAAGGGAATATTACTGGCATTACTTTAACATAAATACAGGAGACTGTCTTTTGTGATTAATTTGTTTTGGGACTCACCTCCCATCACTGGTTCTCAGTTCCCAATTTTCAAATTGATGGGGTTATGCTATTCATAGATATCAGATACTCACTCTAGAACCCACAGAGGAATTTCACAGCATCTGTCAATCCCAATATGTATATGCAAAATTTTACACATGTGCACATTTTCCTGAGAGAATCCTTAGCTTTCATCAGAATCTTAAAGAAATCAATTGCAGGATCCCGGGATACCGTATCAAATGGTTGAGCGCTTGCCTCGAAATTGCGATGTCCAGGGTCCAATTTCAAGCCCTGGACCACGCAAACCCATATGCTGAACTGTAGCCCAACTGGTAACTGTCAAGATGGCTCGGCAGCAAAGGTTCTTGCCTCCCATACTGGGGAGGCCCCCAGTTCAGTTCCTGCCCTGTGTGGCTCCATATCCACCTATAATGAAACCATGTCACAACTAATGTTGTACAACTCTGGAGACTGCTCTGGGCCATCCCCCCTCCCTCTCTCTCTCTTTCACCATCTCTCAAACAATAAAATAAATCTTAATAAAAAAATATCAATTGTAAGAAATTCAGCATGTTATTTTCTAGCCCTCCTAGCTTTAAAATTCTGCAATTATTATTTAAGATTTTTATTTTTATTATTTTTGACAGACAGAGATAGAGAGACAGAGAGACAGAGGAGGGCCCAGAACAGTCTCCATAGTTGTACATCATTGGTTTTTCCACATAGTTTTATTCCATAGGTGGGCACGGGGCTACACAGGGCAGGAACTGGGCCAGGGGCTTCCCGTATGGAAGGCACACACCCATGAGCTGGGGGCCTCTCACACGGGAAGCTTGCCCAGGTGAGAACCAAAATGGGGACACACCCCAGTTAAGCATATGTGTCCACATGAAATGCTGGGATTCGATCCTCGGTCCCTGGGGCTGCAAAGCGAGCACTTAACCCACTGAGCCATCCCGTCTTCCCCTCTTTTTTTTTTAAAGATTTATTTTTATTGTTTTTGATAGAGAGAGAGAGTTACAGACCCAGAGACAGAGATAAGGGGGAGGGCCCAGAACAGTCTCCATAGTTGCACATGATTGGTTTTCCACATAGTTTCATTCCACAGGTGGGGGCAGGGCCAACCGGGCTAGAGGCTTATGGCTGAGCAGGACAAGAACTGGCAGGGGGCCTTTTGCATGGGAGGCATGTCCAGGACGGGAGACAAACTGGGGGCCTCCCACATAGGAGGCTTGCCCTGGTGAGAACTGCACTGGGGGCACTCCCCAGTTCAGCATATGGGTCTGCATGGGCCAGGGCTGGAATTCAATCCTTGGTCCCTGGGGCTGCAAAGTGAGCGCTTAACCACTGAGCCATCCCGGCTTCCCAACTTGCATTACTTTTAAGTCTACTGAGTCTGAGCACCTTCCCACATGTTCACTGGCCATTTGGATGTTCTCTTTTATAACCTGCCTATTCAAGTATTTTGCCCATTTTTTAGATTGGCTCATCTGTCTTTTCTTTTATCAACTTAAAGAGGTTCTTTCTGTATTCTCTTTGTTAAATATATATATGCTGCAAATATCTTCTTCCTGGGGAAGATGAGATGGCTCAGTGGGTTAGGAACTCACTTTGCAGCCTTGGGGACCAAGGATCGAATCCTGGCCCCGGCCCGTGCAGACCCATATGCTGAACTGGGGAGTCCCCCAGTTCAGTTCTCACCGGGCCGAGACCCTGGCCCAGTTCCTGCCCTGTGCAGCCCCGCCCACCTGTGGAATGAAACTATGTGGAAAAACCAATGATGTGCAACTACGGAGACTGTTCTGGGCCCTCCCCCTTCTCTCTGTCTCTGACTGTATCTCTCTCTCTTTCTGTCAAAAATAAATAAATCTTTAAAAATATATATATATCTTCTTCCTCTCTGAAGCTTCTCTTTTCACTTTTTTTTTTTTATTGTTTTTGACAGAGAGAGAGAGAGAGAGAGAGAGAGAGAGAGAGAGAGAGAGAGAGAGAGAGAGAGAGAGAGAGAGAGAACTGAACTGGGGGAGCTCCCAGGTTCAGCACATGGGTCCGCATGGGCCGGGGCTGGGATTCGATTCTCGGTCTCTGGTAATGCAAAGTGAGCGCTTAACCCACTGAGCCATCCCAGCTTCCCCTCTTTTCACTTCTTTTAATATATTTTTATTTAGTTATTTATTTTTGACAGAGAGAGAGAGAGAGAGACAGAGACAGAGACAGAGAGAGAACTGAACTGGGGCCGGGGCCAGGGCCGGGATTCGATCCCTAGTCCCCGGCGCTGCAAAGTGAGCGCTTAACCCACTGAGCCATCCCGGCCTCCCCACTCTTTTCACTTCTTTTTTTTTTTAAAGATTTATTTTTATTGTTTTTGATGAAGAGAGAGTGAGAGATACAAAGACAGAGACAGGGAGAAGTGGGAGGGCCCAGAACAGTCTCCATAGTTGCACATCATTGGTTTTTCTACATAGTTTCATTCCACATGTGGGCGGGGCTGCACAGGGCAGGAACTGGGCCGGGGTCTCGGCCAGGTGAGAACTGAACTGGGGGCACTCCCCAGTTCAGCACATGGGTCCACACAGGCGGGGGCCGGGATTCGATCCTCGGTCCCTGGGGCTGCAAAGTGAGCGCCTAACCCACTGAGCCATCCCGGCTTCCCCTCTTTTCACTTCTTTATTTTTTTTTTTTTTTTTTTTTTATCTTTTCACATTTATAGAGAGAAATTATCTTTTTGTCTTCAGTGCATAGTTATTTCTATTTTACTTTTTGACAGATAGAGACAGAGACAGAGACAGTTAGAGAACCGAACTGTGGGAACTCCGCAGTTCAGCACGTGGGTCCTGCCTGGGCCGGAGCCGGGATTCGATCCTCGGTCCTCATGGCCTCAAAGCGAGCGCTCAACCCGCTGAGCCGTCCCGGCTTTCCCCCTCTTTTCACTTCTTAATGGTGCATTTTGATGAGCAAAAGTTCTTGTTTTTAATGTAATTCAACTTATTCTTTCTTTTATGGTTATAGTGACTTTTGTGTCCTATTTAGAAAATCGTTGTCTACCTTAAGATCATGAAAATACTTCTTGTATGTTATCTTCTAGTAGTTTGATTATTTTAACATTTAACATTTGGATCTACAACCCATTTTAAGTGATTTTTGTATATGATTTGAAATAGGTGTCGAGTCAATTATTTTCCACATGATCATCAATCCAACTGACCTAACATGATTTCACTGTGGTGTCACCTTTGTCATATAAGTATCCATAGATATGTGGATCTGTTTTTATACTTTTTATTCTGTTCCACTTGGATATTTTTCTATCCTTGAGCCAATAATACCAGAGTTGTAATTATCGGAGATTTCTATGAAGTCTCCCTATTTGGTAGAAATTGTTTTGTTTTGTTTTGTGTTTTTAAGGAAAAGGGGGGAAGCCGGGATGGCTCAGTGGGTTAGGCGCTCACTTTGCAGCCCTGGGGACCAAGGCCCTGGCCTGGCCCATGCAGACCCATATGCTGAACTGGGGAGTGCCCCCAATTTGGTTCTGATTGGAGTGAGACCCCAGCCCAGTTCCTGCCCTGTGCAGCCCCACGCCCACATGTGGAATAAAACTATGTGGAAAAACCAATGATGTGCAATTATGGAGACTGTTCTGGGTCCTCCCCCTTCTCTCTGTCTCTGTA
>PVKE010023573.1:0-24532 GCA_004027555.1 Craseonycteris thonglongyai | reverse complement strand
TATCTTTTTGTCTTCAGTACATATTTATTTCTATTTTACTTTTTGACAGATAGAGAGAGAGACAGAGACAGAGACAGCTAGAGAACCGAACTGTGGGAACTCCCCAGTTCAGCATGTGGGTCCTGCCTGGGCCGGAGCCGGGATTCGATCCTCGGTCCTCATGGCCTCAAAGCGAGCGCTCAACCCGCTGAGCCGTCCCGGCTTTCCCGAATACCATATTTAAATATAAGGAAAACATTTTAGAATTTTAAAATTCTAAATTTTAAAATATTTAAGCATTTATTTACATAAGACTACAATCAAAAAGGTCCCATAAAAACAGCACATGAGTAGAAACACTACATTTTTTAAAAGATTTTCTTTTATTGTTTTGAGAGGTAAGAGAGAGATAGATAAGGGGGTAAGGACCAGAACAGTCTCCATAGTTGTACATCATTAGTTTTGACATAGTTTCATTCCACACAGGTAGATGTGGGGCCGCGCAGGGCGGGAACTGAACTGGGGGCCTCCCATATAGGAAGCGGCACTGCAGTTCAGCACGTAGTTTTTGCACAGTAGTTTTTGCACAGGCCGGGGTGGGATTTGATTCCTAGACCTTGTGGTTATAAAGTAAGCATTCAACCTCTTGAACTATTTCAGCATCCCAAACACTAAATATTTTTTATATTTGCATTTTTTTTCTATTGTTAAATTTATTGAGGTAACACTGGTTGATAATAATTACATTGTTTCCAGGTGTACAATTCCACATTACATTGTTTATGCATTGAACCATGTGCTCACCACCCAGAAATCAGCTCTCTTTCCATCACTATATATTTGATGCTCCCTCCCTACTCCCTGCCACCCCAGCTCTCCCACCCACCTCCCCCCTTACCTTCATGTAACCACTGAACTGTTGACTGTGTCCATGAGTTTTTGTTTTTTTGTTACTTTCAGTTTTATATTCCATCTATGAGTGAAGTCATGTTTCTTAATTCCTTCAGTCTGACTTATTTTGCTTAATAAGGTAGTTTCAAGGTCTATCCATGTTGTCACAAATTGCTGTATTTCATCTTATCACTGAGTAGTATTCCATTGTATAAATGTACCACAACTTCTTTATCCAGTCATCTATCAAAGGACACTTTGGTTGTTTCCATGACTTGATTAACAGTGCTTTGATGAACACTGGGGTACATATATCTTTGCAAATTAACCCTTTTAGTGCGATGAGCTAATATATTGGCTTTTGCATCTTGGGTGAAAAGTACGGCAGGACGATATATCGGCTCATATGAAGACATGGTTAAAAGCACTATAACTTATTTTTTCTTGTATGATGTATGACTGAAATAATTACACTTCTTTTTCAGACAATGTAAAAGAATAGTATTATTATTAAAACCACATATGAATATCTAAAACAATAACTTCATAACATTTTTTTTCCTAAGGTGATACATTTTATTAAATTACCCTTCGCATTTCTCACTAGTACCGCTGGCAGAAAGTAGCACTAAGAGGGTTAAAGTTTTCAGATTTTTGGGGTAGACACCCAGGAGAAGGGTTGCTGGGTCATATGGCAATTCCATTCCTAGTTTTCTGAGGAATCGCTACACTGCCTTCTATAGTGGTTGTACCAATTTACATTCCCACCAGCAGTGTATGAAGTTTCCTTTTTGTCCACAGCATCTCCAGTACTTGTTATTCCTTGTCTTGTTGAATATAGCCATTCTAACAGGCGTGAGGTGGTATCTCATTGTGGTTTTAATTTGTATTTCCCTAATTGCTAGTGATGTTGAGCATTTTTTCATGTACCTGTTGGCTGTTTGTATGTCTTCATGGGAGAAGTGTCTGTTTAGGTCTTCTGACCATTTATTAAATGAATCTTTGTGTGTGTGTGTGTTGAGTTGTATGAGTTTTTTATATATTTTAGATATTATACCCTTATCAGAGTCATTGTTTGCAAATATTTTCTCCCATTTCATTGGTTTCCTTTTTATTTTGTTGACAGTTTCCTTTGCTGTGCAGAAGCTTTTTAGTTTGATATAGTCTCATACATTTATTTTTGCTTTTACTTCCCTTGCCTTTGGGGTCAGGTTCATAAAGTCCTCTCTGAACTCAGGGTCTATAAGTTTAGTACAGATGCTTTCTTCTACACACTGTATTGTTTTGGGTCTTATGTGGAGGTCTTTAATCCACTTTGAGTTAACTTTGGTATATGATGACAGTTCACAGTCCAGATTCATTCTTTTGCATGTGTTTTCCAATTTTCCCAGACCATTTACTGAAGAGGTTTTCTTTTCTCCATTGTATATTTTTTGTTCCTTTGTCAAAGATTATGTCCATTTATTTGTGGGTTTATTTCTGGGTTTTCTATTCTGTTCCATTGGTCTGTATGTCTATTTTTCTGTCAATACCAAGCTGCCAAACACTAACTATTTTTAACTGATCTAGAAAATAAAAAATTATTTCCAAAAGGAAGCAAAATCTGAAGCTCTTCTAGTTAGTGTAACAATTAAATTTTATATTTAATATAATATATAGTATAGATATTTTATATCATTTTATAACATAAACAAATTTAATTAAAAATTATATATAAAATATAAGTATACAGTATTTAATATAAATATTAATATGGAGGACAAAAATATTATCCTGTTAGTCAGCCATCTGATGGTCTTTATTTCTTCTATTTTGCCTGAGAAATATTGACATGTACTATAAAAACAAAAAACACAGACACTATTATCCCCAAGGATAGAAGACCTTCTGATTCAGTTCAACACAACATGCCATAGTTTGTCTGAGACTTCATACTTCTAAGTAGGTCATCCAAGGGAAACATAATTCATCACTATAGAACAAATTTTCTAGATTTATCTAGGCTAAGAATTTCTTTGTCTTTTCGTTACAGCTTTTGAACATCTAGTTCTAAATGACAGCAAATTCCTAATATTCACAAAGTTGAAATAACATTCTTTGGTTCTAATTACCATTCTACCAGCCATTTTGGCTATTTTTCTTGACAACAAACACTGCATGCTCAGAAGGGAGCTAATGCTCATTCTTATCTACTGTTGGCTCTTCCAAGTTTTAATTAGAATACACAGGGAAAGCAGGGATGGCTCAGCGGGTTGAGCACTCACTCTGTAGCCCCGGGGACCAAGGATTAAATCCTGGCCCCGGCCTGTGCAGACCCATATGCTGAGCAGGAGTGTGCTTCCCAAGCTGGAGGCCACCAGTTTGGTTCTTGCCCCCCCCCCCCCCCCCCCGGTTCGACCCCTGGCTCAAGGGGGCGTGCCTCCATGAAAGAGGATTCCAGTCCAGTTCCTGCCCTGTGCGGCCCTCTCCCACCTGTGTGGAACAAAACCATGCTGAAAACTGATGATGTACCACTATGGAGACTGCTCTGGGCCCTCCCACTTCTCTCTCACTCTCTGTCTCTGTCTCTCTCTGTTTCTGTCAAAAACAATAAAATAAATCTTAAAGAAAAAAAAAAGAATGCACAGGGAGGAGGAGGGTGAGTATGGAATTATATTTTTAACTGGACAACTTTAGCATTTGAGAAAACAGCTGAGCATTGTTCCAAAAGAAAATTTTATTGACCATATGCAGATGTGGGCTACAGAACTAATGCTGAGGTCTACCCTTCTCCTTCATAGCAGATCCACACCAATGACTAACTGGTGCCAGAGGAACAAAAATGACCCTGGAGAATAGGTCTTAATACATATGTGAAGATGATGTAAAATACACTCTGTATGAACAGAATAGACCATGTAGGGTGGACTCCCTATGGCCAACGATGCTTGAAGATCCTTGATCGTAGAACACCCATCTACTAAACACAGAATAATTAAAACTGAACAGTTTAATCTTCAATATAATTCTAACAAAGACCAGAATAGAGAGCAATATGGCTTAAAAAGGACCATAGAAAGTTTTTTTTTCCTAAAATAACTGCTAGCTTATTCCTGAAGTTTGTTTGGCTTTTATTCCTAGCTTACATGTCCTCCTAAAGAATGACCTCTGGTGTTTCAAAGAGAAGTTGACCTCTTTTAGCAAGGACTATAATTCCTGGCTGCCAACACATGGCATAGACATGGCATTGTCATTTTAAGTACCGGTAACTGGTGTACTTCATTGCCAGAATACAGGAATCTCCTAAAGTAAAGCTAAGAACATGAACAAGAGACTTGATGAATGTTGCCCCTTCAACTCTTAACAATAACCACATCAGACTAAATTTAAGAAAAATGATATAGCTCAGTAGGTTGAGCTCTTGCCTTGCAACCACAAGGTCCAGGGATCAAATCCCAGCTCCAGCCCATGCAAACCCATATGCTGAACTGTGGCATTCAACTAGTAACTGCCAGGATAGTGGGGAAGGTTTTCACCTCCCACACTGTAGGCCCCCAGTTCAATTCCCACCCTGTGCAGCCCACAGCCACCTGTGTGGAATGAAACCATGCCACAACTAATGATGCACAACTATGGAGACTGCTCTGGGCCCTCCCCCCTTCACTCTCTCTCACCTTTTCTCCTGTAATATAATAAATCTTTAAAAGAAAAAAAAAAAAAAGGAAGAAGAATGATCAAATTTTTATAACTGAGACAAGTGGTTTGGAAAACAAGTCTACATAAACTGAATTAGCTTGAACTCATTCATTCATTCATTCAACAACTATTTGAATGCCTACTTTGAGCCACACCTATTCTAGGCACTAGGGATATAGCAATAAACAAGATAGAGGATGCCCAGATAGCTCAGCGGAGGAGTGCTTGCTTTGTAATTGCGAGGTCCAGGCTCGAATCCCCGCCCCAGCCCATGCAACTTCATATGCTGAACTGTGGGGCAACCAGTAACCACTGGGATGGCTCAGCAGCAAAGGTTCTGACTCCCATGCAGGAACAGCCCCCCCTCCCCCCATTAGGTTCCTGCACGCGCTGCCCCAAATAAACCATGTCACAACTAATGATGTACAACTATGGAGACTGCTCTGGGCCCTCCCACCTTCTCTCTCTCTCTCTTCTCTCAAACAATAAGGTAAATCTAACAAAAACAAACAAACAAAAAAAAAAAAAAAAAAGAAGAAGAAACAAGACAAATACCCTGCCCTCAAGAAGCTTGCAACCCAAGTAACACAAAAAAGTGAACAAATATGTCTGGGTCAGGGCCTTCTTATAGAGAAAGCAGTGAAGGAGAGAGTAATACAAGAGCAAAAGGCCTGATTGTGAAGGGCATTGTAAACTTGCATTAAAAAGTTTGGACTTTAGTGGTTACCTAACAGTAAAGGGGGCGGTGAGTGGGAGAGTAGGGGTAAGTGGGAGAGTAGGGGTAAGTGGGGGAGTAGAGAGAGGGCATCAGATATATGGTGACCGAAAGAGAACTGAGTGGGTGGTGAACACATAATGCAATGCATGAACAATGTAATGTAGAATTGTACACCTGGAACATCTGTAATTTTTGCCAACCAATGTCGCCCCAATAAATTTAACAAAAAAAAAAAGTTTGCAGTTTATTCTAAATGAAAGGAGAATTCATCAGCAAATTTTAAAGATGGGTAACAGAATATGAGATACTTTTTAAAGATGAATCTGTCTGCTACGTGGAGAATGAACAAAATTAGAAGCAGGGAGAGCAGTTAAGGAGGGATTACAAAAGCCTAGACCAAGTCAGTCAAAGCCTGAACATGTTTGGCAGAGGATCCATTGATAAACTAGTCAGACAAATCAGATAAGAGCTGCCAGATTCACTTAAAAAGAGGTTAACAGTTCTACTTCCTTAATGAATTTGACCAACAGAAAAAAAACACATCTCAATTTATTTTAAAAACAAGACCTGACTAAACTAAACTACCTTGTGTACTCTTAATGTAACTACATGATTCAGATAAAAAGGTAGTAAGACTGGTACTAATTTTATTGTAACAAGGACATTTGTTTTGTTTTTTTACAAGGACATTTGTTAAGCATATTAATGCAAATCTAGTTAAATACAAATTCCTGCAATGAATCTGACCATGAAAAGCTATAAACAAGAGAACTAAGTTTTGTGTGGTCGCATTTTTAAAATTTTGTTTTGTTTAAAGAATGGTAATTGACCTTTGTTTTGGCCTGAATGGTATTCAATATGTTCAATAATTAAGGTGCAGATGATATTTAAAACACTTTGGGTTTCTCTGCAAATAAAATACCCTAAAATTTATAGACAGACTGAGTAATCTAAGCTCTAAATAGATATCAAGCAATTAGTTAGCAGTAAAGCCTGGATAGGTCAGAATCCAGATTCTGGATGGGCCAAGAAAAGATCCATTTCACCTTCAGAGTACAGTATAAGTTTAGCCAACAAAATGCTGAAACCATTCACAACTATTTTGGAGCTTCAGTGAATGAGGCTGCTACTATGTGTGTGGGTCAGGGACAGTCATGAACAGCAACAAAATGTGCTGAAGTGATAGAGAAGGACCAGGCTTTACAACCATAGCAGAGATAATGCTCCTTCTTTGCCTTTTTTCTCCATTCCCAGTAGTTAACATCTTAAAACTACAACTAAATTACTATCACTTTTTCCTGATAAATCCGTGCATCAGACCAGCTTAAATTAAAATAGCCTTGGTCACACTTACATCTACCTAGCATTTAAAGTGCTATAAGCTAGGTTAACAGCTGTCAAACATGTACATTAAATATAAAAAAGTAATGTTTCAAACATTTCCTCTGAAATAGAATGAATTACTTAACTAATTAAAATTACATATTTCAAATAAGTATAATTCTAATATTTTTAAATGTGAAAAGAAATTATATACATGGTAGCTGGGCTAAAGCTTTTGGTAGCACCCTTTTTAATAAAAATATCTTCCTCAAAACCTAAGGCTTTCTCTTGTGTTAAGTTTCTCCCTATGATTAAAAATTTCTTGCATATACACTTTTATCAATGCTCTTATCACTTTCATTTCTGCAGAACATAACTTGTAATTTTTCTAACAAATGTTTGATGTCAGAAAATGTTCTGTGTATTTCTAAATAAATATTACTGTTAATATTTTAACTTAAATGTCCTAAGGCTGACAATATGTCTTATATATGTACAGCATTTCTATTAGGTATTTTACAGACTAATGATTATAATTACTCCTATATTCAAAACTAACAATAAAACATAGCATTTTTGTTTAAAAAAAATTAGTATTAAAAATTACTACATCACAAAAATACTTTACATATAGTTATGAATCAGTTTAAGCGGGTCACCTATTCACTTTCCCTACCTTGATTTTCCAAATGCATCAGCATGAATCACATGTTAAATAACACCTTCCTGAACTTTGTCAAGGAAGTCCATGCAAAATACAGATTAAGATATACTTACAAATAAAAAAAGATATACACTAGACTCTCCATTAACTGGAACTCAAACAAATAGCACTCGTAAGCAACCAGTAAAAAGAAAATTGAAGAAATAATAATACATTTATCTGGCATGGGTGCAGTTTAACTGAGAGTCTACTGCAGTATAAATAAAAACTAAAATTTACAACCACAAATCAAAAAGTAAACTGTGTCTAAGTTTACTTCTAATTTCTGATTCTAAAGGAAGATTTCTCCAAACAGCAGGTGAACAGATATTTCAATGAGCATCAAATAACATCAAATAACCCAGAGCATCAAATAACCCAGAAGAGGGTAAAAAATGTATTAGCTTTCTTTTTCGGGAGTTCATCCCAGTGATCTGGAGGAGCTTCTCTAAAATGGAATAGGGTTTCGAATAAGACGCTTCAAAACAGCACTGGGAGAACAATCATTAATGTACTTGAAAACGAACAATCCAGTCCTCACCAGCCCACTTTTCCTATTTTAGTCCTACCAAGTGAGTCACGTAACTTGCACAGTGATATCAAGAAGTCCCTAATGTTCTGTCCCCAAGTCAGTGAAGAGAAGGCATGTCTACTTTATCTTCAAAAGGTGAAATCTAAAAATCTCTAGGAGGTCTCTGGTGTGTCTGTTGGGTCTCATGTATGCCTGTTGTTATTTATAAATGTATTCCAAACCAAGTAGCCATGAAATAAATAATGCTCAAAGAGAGGGGGGAAATTAGGGTAACAATAATTCAAGTAAAGGGCATTCCCCAGATAATTATTCATTAAGCACTTGTATACCCTGAAGTTGAGAGTAAAATTTTGAGGAAATATCGTGTACCAGGACTTATTCCAATGCAAAGTATAAATATCACTAAAAATGCTCCATACCTTCACACCAAAGCTTAGAGAGAAGGCTGTGAGCGCAAAAAAGAATGCAGAAACCTGACCTTGCCCACAAGTCGAATAGTTCCGCACCCCTCCCCCTAGCCTGCCCGGAGCCAGTTCATGCCATCCCAATGGGCCAGTCTGCCTGTTCCAGCACCTGCCTGCCTGTGACAAGGGAATCTCCACGGAAGACGAGAGGGTCTGACAGGAGGCGGCCTCGGAAACGCTCCGGCCCAGGAGAAAAGGCTTCGAAGAGGTAAAGGAGGGATGAGGCCGGGCTGTCAGGCTAATGGGAACATGGCTTACTTAGGAGGACGACTGGGGGACAGGGAGGCAGGTCTTAGGAGGGCCCGGGCGATGTAAGAGGTTGAGGGCCGCCTGCGGACTGCCGAAAGGGACGAGTTAAGGTGCTGGGAGCACTCGGGGTGCGGATGGAGGACAGCTGGGGGGCGGGGGGCGAGCAGGCCCGGGGCAGCAGGGGCAGGGGCGGCAGCGGCCAGCCCCGGTGCGCGGACTCACGTTCTCCCACCAGCAGGATCCGCACGTCTTTCTTCATGTCGACGGCTCCCAGGGGCCGTGCTCGGCCCGCACGCATGGAGCGGACGCCTCTCGCTGGGAGCGCCCACCCCAAGGCGCCACTCTCCGTGCACAGCCGGCGCTATCGGCCAGCCTCTCCCGCCGCCCCGCCCGAGCCTCGGTCACCCGGAGCCGCTGCGCCGCCTTCTCCGCGGCAACCCACTCCAGAGCCGGGACAGCGCCAGCTCCGCCTCCTCCGGCTCCGTAGGCAGCGGCGGCGGCGGCTGGGTCGACGGGGCGCCGCGAGGGACAAGATCTTTCAGAACGAGAACGCTCTCCCGACTTAAGCAGCGCTCCCACCGTCAAGCTTATCGCAACTCAGAGCCTGAGGGAGCCTCATCAACCCTCCTCTGGGCACAACCGCCAGCGTTAAGGTTTGAGCTAGAAATTCGAATGGCGGATTCGCTAGTCTGACCCCATTTATTTTGCAAAATACGGGCAGGGAAGTTCCTTGTCCAAAGTCAAACATCTAGTGGTTCGCAGTGACTCAATGCAGGAACATTCTCCCCAGACTGAAAACTGCAGGAGGGCAGCTACATGTCTACCTGGTTTTCAGCGGTAGCTCCACCTTAATGTACATAGCCCTCAGATAATGCGTTATTGAGTAAAGGATGACTGGCTCCCGGGTGGAGCCTTTTCCACTACCCGAAGCAAACCACCCCTAGCAGCTTTTTTAACTGTGATGCTTATAAAATACAAATAGGAATCGTTTTTACACTGTGTAAAAAGATTCATTTCTTTGTAGCCAAACTAATTTAATTCCCCCTGCTCTAAACCAAACTAAGCCAAATTTCGTTTCTAAGCCAAACTGTCTTTCTGTGGTTTACTTTAGGTAGGGTCTTCTGATATTTCTCTTTATTCAGGCTTGCCCACTGTAGTGCTGGACACACAGGTGACACTGGATAAAAGATCTCTTATTGATTTTTCCAACATTACCTTCATTTCCTACTTGACCCCCTCCATCTGGAGGAATGTATTGCTACACCCTGAATGCTTGACGGAACAGTGCCTGGCACAGTGAGATAGATAATAATTTGAGGGGTGGTCAAGAAATTCACAGAATAAAGGGGAAGAAAGGTAAAACAAAAACTATTATTTTCCTTTTCAATATATTCACCTTTAAATTGCTTTTTTTTTTTTTAAGATTTATTTTTATTGTTTTTGACACAGAGAGATACAGAGACAGAGAGAAGGGGGAGGGCCCAGAACAGTCTCCATAGTTGCACATCATTGGTTTTTCCACATAGTTTCATTCCACAGGTGGGCGCGGGGCTGCACAGGGCAGGAACTGGGCCAGGCTCTTACCCCGGTGAGAACCGAACTGGGGGCACTGCCCAGTTCAGCATATGGGTCCGCACAGGTCGGGGCCGGGATTCAATTCTCGGTCCTGGGATTCAATTCTCGGTCCCCAGGGCTGCAAAGTGAGCACTTAACCCACTGAGCCATCCTGGCTTCCCCTATATAAACCTTTAATTCTAATACACTTTCCAGATCTTTCAATAAGTTTATTTATACCCTCAAAAAAAATGTTTTTTGTCCTTAAATTGCAGCTTTAACCTCAGTGTTGTCTGTAAATTCCTCTCTCAAAGCTGTTTTTTTCATTTTTGGGAGCAAATAGCAATCAGATGGAGTAAGGTCTGGACTGTGGTTTAATGTTTGGAGTCCACAGTCATGAAGAGTAGGCAATGCAATATTGATCTTGTGCATGGGCATGTTGTCATGCAAAAGAAGCACGCTTTTGGTCCACTTTCCTCTTCTTTTTTTCTTCACAGATTCTTTTAACTGTTTCAGCAGACTTCAGTAGTACTCTCCAGTTATTGTGACATCCTTGTAATCAATCAGCAGGATACCCTCCGTATCCCAAAATACAGTCACCATGATTTTTCCAGCCCATAGCAACACCATGAGCTTCTTAGGGGGTGGTGAGCTCGTTTAATGCCACTGCATGGACTCCTGCTTTGACTCAGGCTCATAATGATGAACCAAAGTTTCATATCCAATGACAATCTAATTTAAAACTCCACCTTTGTTGTTTCTGCAGAGGTCCAAAAACTGTCATGAACACTAGACACACTGTTGTTTTTGAAGTGGTGTGAGCATTCTAGGTACCCATCTTGTACTGACTTTTTAAAGATTTACTTTTATTGTTTTTGATGGGGGGGTTGGGGGGGGCAAGAGACAGAGAGAAAAGGGAGGGCCCAGAGCAATCTCCATAGTTACACATCATCAGTTTTCTACGTAGTTTCCTTCCACAGGTGGGCGCAGGGCTGTGCAGGGCAGGAACTGGGTGGGGGCCTCCCGCATAGGAAGGTCACCCCAGTGAGAACCAAACTGGAGGCACACCCTAGTTCAGCATATGGGTCTGCACAGGCTTGACAGGGGTTCGATCCTTGGACCCCAGGGCTACAAAACAAATTCTCAACCCTCTGAGCCATCCCAGCATCCCCTACACTGACTTTTGACATTCTTAGATTTTGATGGAGAATAATCAAAATAGTTGTAGGGGATACTGCAACCATTTCTGCCAGTTGCTTTTAATCGATCTGGCATCTTTCACTACTTTTCAAACAAAAAGTTTTCAATATTTTTTAACAATGTCTGAGGAAGTGGCCTCAACAGGGCATCCTGGATGCAGGTCATCTTCATCTCCCTGCCTTACTGAAAAGGCTGTCCCACTTGTACACCATGGACTTCGCAGGACAACAGTCCCCATAAACCACTAACATCTCTTTCAAAATGGTTTGAGGTGTTTTCCCTTGTTTTGTGAGGAAAATAATGATGGCTCAAAAATCAATATTGGTCTATATAAAAAAAATTTTTCAGGGAAAACTGGGATGGCTCAGCGGGTTAAGCGCTCGCGTTGAAGCCCTGGGGACCGAGGATCGAATCCCGGTCCCGGCCCATGCGGACCCACATGCTGAACTAGGGGGTGCCCCCAGTTCAGTTCTTGCCGGTGCCTATGCAGGAGGCTCCGGCCCAGTTCCTGCCCTGTGCAGCCCTGTGCCCACCTGTGGAGTGAAACTATATGGAAAACTAATGTCAACTATTGAGACTGCTCTGGGCCCTCCCCCTTCTCTCTGTCTCTCTCTGTCTCTGTTTCTCTCTGTCAGAAATCAATAAAATAAATCTTAAAAAAAAATTTTTTTTCAATATTATCCAAACTTGTGGTTTTCTTCACATTTGACATACTTCTTCAGTGATATCTCAAAGAACACAGAATCAAAGCTGAAATTTGGCACATATACTACTAGTAAGTCACAGATTCAAACTGTGTGCACTCTGATAACCCCCCATTCCCCAAATTTCTTGACTACCCCTCATAGATAGATGATGATACATAGATAGAATAAGTGAGGAAATACTATCTATACATAATGTGCATTTTTTCTATCTTAAGTATTACATAATAAGTCTTTATTTTTTCATTGTTAAATTTATTGGGATGACATTGGTTAGTAACAATTACATAGTTTCCAGGTGTACAATTCTACATTACAATGTCTATGCATTGCATTATGTGCTCACCATCTAGAATCACCTCTCTTTCCATCACCATATATTTGATGCCCCCTCCCTACACCCCCCTGACCCCCCACCTAGCTCTCCCACCCACCTTCCCCTTTACCCTCAGGTACCCACTAAACTATTGACTGTGTCCATGAGTTTTTGTTTCTTTGTTACTTTCAATTTTTTATTCCACCTATGAATGAGGTCATATGTTTCTTAATTCTTTCAGTCTGACTTATTTCGCTTAATAAGATAGTTTCAAGGTCCATCCATGTTGTCACAAATGACTGTATTTCATCTTTTCTTATCGCTGAGTAGTATTCCATTGTGTACATGTACCACAACTTCTTTATTCAGTCTTCTATCAAAGGACACTTTGGTTGTTTCCACAACTTGGCCACGTGAACAGTGCTGTGATGAACATTGGAGTGCATATATCTTTGCAAATTAAAGTTTTCAAGTTTTGGGGGTAGATACCCAGAAGAGGGATTGCTGGGTCATATGGCAATTCCATTCCTAATGTTTTGAGGAATCTCCATACTGCCTTCCATACTGGTTGTACCAATTTACATTCCCACCAGCAGTGTATGAGGGTTTTTCTCCACAGTCTCCCAGCACTTGATTCCTTGTCTTGTTGATTATAGCCATTCTAAGAGGTGTGAAGTGGTATCTTATTGTGGATTTAATTTGCATCTTCCCAATTGCTAGTGACGTTGAGGATTTTTTCATATATCTGTTTGCCTTTTGTATGTCTTCATGGGAGAAGTGTCTGTTTAGGCCTTCTGCCATTTTTAATTTGGATCGTTTGTTTTTTTGTTGTTGAGTTCTTTGAGTTCTTTATATATTTTAGAAATTAGCCCCTTATCAGAGGTATTGTTTGCAAATACCGTATTTTCCGGTGTATAAGATGACCAGGCATATAAGACGACCCCCTAATTTTACAGTTAAAACATAGGTTTAGGCCTATATTCGCTGTATAAGACTACAGGTCTTATACACCGGAAAATACGGGTATTTTTTTACATTCAGTTGGTTTTTGTTTTATTTTGTTGATGGTGTCCTTTGCTGTGCAGAAAATTTTTAGTTTGATCTAGGCCCATTTATTTATTTTTGCTATGACTTTCCTTGCCTTTGGGATCAACTTGATAAAGTCTTCTCTGAACTCAAGGTCTATAAATTTAGTATCGATGCTTTCTTCTATGTACCTTATTATTTTGGGTCTTATGTGGAGGTTTTAAATCCACTTTGAGTTAATTTTGATATATGATGACAGTTCACAGTCCAGACTCATTCCTTTGCATGTGGTTTTCCAATTTTCCCAGCACAATTTACTGAAGAGGCTTTCTTTTCCCCATTGTATATTTTTGTTCCTTTATCAAAGATTATCTGTCCATATATTTGTGGATTTATTTCTGAGTTTTGATTCTATTCCATTGGTCTGCACATCTATTTTTCTGCCAATACCAAGCTGTTTTGCTTATTGATGTTTTATAGTATATGCTGAAGTCGGGGAGCATGATGCCTCCAGCCTTATTCTTTTTTTCATAGGGTTGCTTTGATGATTCATGGTCTTTTGGGGTTCCATATGAATTGGATGATTTTTTTTATTTCTCAAAAGAATGTCTGTGGGATTTTGATGGCAATTGCATTAAATCCGTGTATTGCTTTGGGTAATATGGCCATTTTAACTATGTCAATTCTTCCAATCCATGAACATGGAACATCTTTCCATTTCTTTGCATATTCTTCAATTTCTTTTAATAGTGTCTTACAGTTTTCTGTGTATAAGTCCTTCATGTTCTTTGTTAAGTTTATTCTTAAATATTTTATTCTTTTTGTTTTGATCACAAAAGTTATGGTTTTTCTCGTGTCTTTTTCTGAAGTTTTGTAGTTTGCATATAAAAATGCTATGGATTTTTGTACATTGATTTTGTATCCTACAACTTCACTGTATTCATTTATTATTTCTAATAGTTTTCTGGTGGAATCTTTAGGGTTTTCTGTATAAAGATCATGCCATCTGCAAAAAGTGACAGCTTAACTTCTTCACTCCCAATTTGGATGCCTTTTCTTTTTCCTGCCTAATGGCTCTGGCTAGAACTTCCAGAATATGTTGAATAGCAGTGGTGACAGGGGACATCCCTGTCTTGTTCCTGATTTTAGAAGAAAAGGTTTCAGTTTTTCCCCCTTTAGTATGACATTTGCTGAGGGTTTGTCATATATGTCTTTTATTAAGTTGAGGTACTTTCCTTCAATACCCATATTAAGTGTTTTGATCATAAATGGATGTTGTATCTTGTTAAATGCTTTTTCTGCATCAATTGATATAATCATATGGTTTTTATCCTTAATTTTTTTATGTGGTATATCACATTGATCAATTTGTATATGTTGAACCATCTTTGTGCCTCTGGAATGAATCCCACTTGATCGTGATGTATAATCCTTTTAATGCATTGTTGTATTCTATTTGCTCATATTTAGTTTGGAATTTTTGCATCAGTGTTCATCAGAGATATTGGTCTATAGTTCTCTTTTTTTGTGAAGTCCTTACCAGGCTTTGGTATTAGGGTAATGTTGGCCTTATAGAATGAGTTGGGAAATATTACCTCTTCTTCAATTTTCTGGAAAAGTTTGAGGAAAACAGGTGTTACTTCCTCTTTGAATGCCTGGTAAAACTCATTAGTGAGACCATCTGGTCCTGGACTTTTGCTTTTGGGGAGGTTTTGGATGATTGTTTCAATTTCCTTACTGTTGATTGGTCTGATTAGATTATCCAGTTCTCTTGACTCAGTCCAGACTACATGTTTCTAAAAACTTGTCCATTTCTTCTAGGTTGCAAAATTTGGTGTCATATAGTCCTTCATAGTATTCTTGTATGATCCTTTGTATTTCTTTGGTATCAGTTGTAATTTCCCCTTTAATTTCTAATTTGGATTATTTGTGTCTTTTCTCTTTTTCCCTTGGTGAGCTTAGCCAGGGGTTTGTCAATTTTATTAATTTTTTTCAAAGAACCAGCTCTTTGGTGCATTAATTTTTTCTATTCTCTATTTCATTTAGTTCTGCTTTAATTATTTCCTTCCTTCTGCTGACTTTGGGTGTTTTTTTGTTCTTCTATTTCTAGTTCTTGAAGATGTTATATTAGGTTGTTTACTTGTCATTTTTCTTGTCTCTTGAGATAGGCCTGTAGTAATATAAATTTCCCTCTTAGTACTGCTTTCGCTGCATCCAAATAATTTGGTATGTTGTGTTTTCATTGTCATTTATTTATATGTATTTTTTAATCTCTTCTATTTCTTCTTTGATCCAGTCATTTTTTAATAACATGTTGTTTAATCTCCATGTATATGTGGTTTTTCTTGCTTTCTTTTTGTAGTTGATCTCCAATTTGAAAGTTTTATGTCCCAGCATGTGGTCTATCCTTGAGAATGTTCCATGTTCACCAGAAAAGAATGTATAGTCATGTGTTGTTGAATAAAGTACCCTGTAAATGTCAACTATGTCCAATTGCTGTAATATGCCATTTAAAGCTGATATTTCCTAATTTATTTTCTGTTTCGATAATCTGCCCATGGCTGTCAAGGGGGTGTTTAAGGACCCTGCTAAAATTGTGATTTTCTCAGTTTCTCCTTTTAGATTTGTTAGTAGTTGCTTTGTAAATTTTGGTGCTTCCTGGTTGGGGGCATATAGATTAATAAGTGTCATGTATTTTTGTTTTATTGTCCACTTTATCATTATAAAATGTTCATCTTGTGTCTCTTTCTATGATTTTGATTCTGAAGTCTATTTCTTCAGATATAAGTATGGCTACACCTGCTTTTTTCTATGGATGCCATTTGCTTGGAGTATTTTTTTCCACCCTTTCACCTTGAGTCTCTGTTTGTCCTTGTGGCTGAGGTGTGTCTCTTGTTAGACAGCATAAGGTTGCTTTTTGTTCTTTAATCCAGTTTGCTACTCTGTGTCTTTTTATTGGTGAGTTCAGTCCATCTACATTTAGGGTAATGATTGATATATGAGGATTTCCTACAGCCATTTTATCTTTTGTTTTCTGCTAGCTCTTTCTTTCGATTACTTATTTGCTTTTTTATTTTCATCGATTATTTTCATTTTATGGTGTTTATGACTGTTTTCGCTTTTTTCTCTCTCTTTTGTTGTTGTTGTTTTGCTGTTGTTATGTGTCTCAGTTCTAAGTTGTTTTTGAGTGGTTACCATGAACTTTTTGTAAAAGAAGTGTCATATATGCAGTGGTTCCTTTTCTTAAGGATGTTTCTTATCTCCATTCTCTTTGGAAGTTTAAACCTTAACTTCCTCCCCTTTTATGTTTTTGTTGTTCTAGTTTATCCCTATTTATTTTTACTTTCTGTTTCAGGTCCAATTTCTTCCTTCAGTATTTCTTTAAATGCTGGCCTTTTCCTGGAGAAATCCTTCAGTTTCTGTATGTCTGAAAAAGTCTTTATTCCTTCTTCATATCGAAAGGATAACTTTTCTGGGTAGATGATTTTTGGCTAGTAATTTTTCTCCTTTAATATTTTGAATACTTTATTCCAGTCCCTTCTGGCTTATAGAGTTTCTGTTGAGAAATCTGATAATAGTGTGATGGGCTTGCCTTTATAGGTTATGGTGTTTTGTTTTGTTTTTCCTGGCTGCCTTGAGGATTCTTTCTTTGTCTTTAACCTTTGACACCTTCAATCTAATGTGTCTTGGAGAGGGTGTGCTAGGATTCAAGTAGCTAGGGGTCCTGTTTCCTTCTTGAATTTGAAGTTCCAGTTCTTGGCATAGGTTTGGGAAATTCTCATCATCTATTTGTCTGAGCAAATTCTCTGTGCCCATTTCATCTGTGCTCCCTCTGGAATACCTATTATTCTTATGCTATTCTTTCTAATGGAGTCAAATAGATCTTGTAGATACCTTTCATTTCTTTTAGCTCTTAGGTCTCTCTCTTTTTCATTTTGTGATATTTCCAAATTTCTGTCTTCGACTTTTCTAATTATTACCTCCATCTGGTCAGCTCTGCTTCCTGTGCTAGCTATTTCATTTTTCATTTCTTTTATGTGTTGTTTATCTCCAGAATTTCTATTTGCTTCTTTTTTCATAGATTCAATTTTCTTTCTGAGATCCCTTAGCTCCTTCTGTGTACTCCGCCAATTTTCTTTGAGCTCTTTGAGTGTTTTTAGAATTACAGTTAAGAATTCTCTCAGTTAGCTTAGATGTTTCCATATCTTCAAGTTCCTTTACTGGAGATTTTTCTCTTTCTTTCTGAGAACCTTTGTTCACAAGGGTACTCATGGCTGTTGGAGCATTTCTTTTCCTGGACATGAGGACTTTTCCCTTGGTAGATGTGAAGAAACCTTTCACTTACTTCCTAGCTAGTGTTGCCACAGTGTCTTGTAATATTTTCTCTTGGTTACTTGGTTTTCTCATGGAAAGAGACTTCCTAGAAGGTGAACTTCTTTTCTCTGTAGCCCGGGTCTCTGTACTCCTCCTCTTTGGGAAGATATGGTGGGCGATGGCATTCTATGCCTCAGAGATCCCACTGCAGTCAGAAGCTGCCATGCCTATTTCAGTTTTCCTAGATCCCTCCACAGGCTTCAGTGGGAAGGGTGGGGGCGGGGTTTGTTGGGAACGGTTCCAGGTCTGTTTGCGACACAGGGCAATGGCAGCTTCTTGGCAGCAGGTCACTGAAGGTAGGCTCGGGGCAGAGCTGGCAGGGTGAGCTTAGGGTGAGAGTAGGGGGAAGCAGCCGGCTCTGTGTCCAAGACCATGCGGTGCTCCAGCTGGGGCCCTACTTCATCCAGGGCCACTCTATGCTTTTGCTGCCAGTACACTCCTGCTGGCAGCACTCCAGCCACTGGAACGCCCGCTTCCTGCTCTGGTTGCTGGCCTTATGCTCTGCAGCCCAGTGATATAGCCACTGGACCCACACGCTGGCAGCTGGACCCTCACTCTGGCCATCCACGCTGATCTCTGGCTGCTGCTGGTGCCTCGCTCTCTGGTCTTCTGCACCACGCTATGGCCATCCTCACCATGCCATGGCTGTTCCCCCTGCACTCCCACCCCGACATCTTGCTACAGACAGCCACGCTTGCTTCTGACATCCACCCTGCGTTTTAGCTGTCTGTGCCTCTTCCTTTGTCCATTCTGGACCTCCAACCTACCCAGAGTCACTCTGCACCTTGACCCATGCTCCCACACTCTCACCTCAGTCTCTCCTCTGCTGGTCTCTGGGTCAGTCTCTGGACTGGTCACCAGGTAGGTGTCTGGGTTACACTCTGCTGTGTGTCTCCACAGTGCTCCCTTTCTCTGGCTTTAGGTATTTTCCTGCGATGAATGGGTCTCTCAGCTGAGGCTGTGTGTTGCTTAGGGATTCTTTGATTGGATTTTAGTTGTTTAATTTGTTGTTCTTTCCAGGAGAGGTTTTAAGAGCTCCTTGCACAATGCCATCTTGATGACATCTACATAGTAAGTCTTGAAAGGAAATAAAATGTGCATAATACCAATTCTCATTTCTCCTAGTAGAAGCCAAGTGGTCTAGTGTAGCAAGTTAAGCTACTGACAAATTACCTGGGTTTGAATCCAGAGCCTATCACCTAATGGTTATGTGATCCCGAGTAAGTTCTTTTACTTCTACAAGCCTGTCCCTTCTTCTGTAACAGGGCAGTAATGATAAGAATACCTACCTCTTCAGGTAGTTATAAAGAATAATAAGATAATATATGTCAAACATTTGATATAGTGCCAGACTCACTTGCTCTACTGATCTTAGTTATCATTGTCACCATAAAGTTCACTGAAAAGTTGTAATCTTCAGGTATTGAGGAAAATGTGTTTTTATGTTTACAACAGTATTTCACCATCTTAGTTATATGACATCCTTAACGAGCATAGGAGAGGAAGCCCTTCCAAAAACACTCTCTCATGATGTAAGAAGGGGGATAGGAAAGACACACTTCTCACTCACGGGAAGATAATGAAGTCATATTCCAGAATGGATACAAATAAGATGTATGGAAATGTGAAGTTTGGGAGGCTTGATTACCTGATCTTTCAGGGAAAAGTATTACTCCAGTTTTAGTATTACAAGATGATTGCGTTGGAATGACCCTTACAGAGCACCTATTAGAACCCCATTACTCTGTAGGTAAGAAAGGCAAGGCCCAGAGAAATACTGTGAGTTGCTGAAGATAGTGAGCCCTAGCTCTGCCATCCCTAGCAAGTGACTCTGGGCAAGTCACATTACCTCTCTGTGCTTCAGTTTTCTCTCTACCAGGTGAAGTATTTAAACTCTTTCTAGCCTTCTACCTTATGGAATTGTTTGGAGGACCCCATGAAATAATGTGAAAAGGCTTTTACTTTAAAAAAAATGAATTATACTAATATATCACAAAGGCCAAACGCCCTTTACAGAGGGGCAAACTCTCTAGGGCACTGTTCACTCCAAGCAACACTGTAGTTAATCTTGACCCCAGGAGCTTTGTATCAGCTTCACCAGTGGATGACAATGTTGACTCTGTGGGGCATCTTCAGGAGTGTGAAAAGACATAGGCCTCCGTGGTATTATACATATGTGCTGGGTAAAGGCTTTGGCATGGGGAAATGGCTGGAAGGCAAGGGACTAAGAAGAAGAGTTTATTTGGTGGTGGAGGGCAGGGGGGATTTCAGAGATAATATTATAAACTCCTTTGTAAATAAAATTTAAAAAGCTGGACTCGAGGGTTGCAGAAAGGAGAAAATCAGCAAGCACTTACAGTTGTTTGTACTATACAACCAATGGGTTAGTACAAAGAGAAGCCAGCGCTTACTAAAGTGGAAGAGGGCCATCTGGCATGCCAGAGTATGCCTCCTAGGCAATGTAAGTTTCTTTTTACAGCTCCTTTCCATCTACTGATCAGCTAAATTAACTTCTGATCTTGCCTTGAGCTTTGTGCCCCTCTCATATGATAACAGACACCCATCGAAGGACACTATGAAATTCTTCTAGAGACCACATAGCTCCATGGTCAAGAGCAAAGACTGTGGAGTCTGTCTGCCTAGGCCTGAACCTCAGAACTTCAGTTTTTCCCGATTACTAGCTGTACATCATCAGGTAAATTGCCTACCTTCTCTGTAGCATCAGCTGCCAAATAGGAATAATACCTTATAGAATTATTATGAAGATTACATGAATTAATAGGAAATCCTATTATAGGAAATAGTGCTTGGTACATGGTCAGTAATACACGTGTTGGATAAATATAAATTGTGAGGGAAGTGACTTCTATACACCTCTGTGAGCCTAAGAATAGAGCCACATGATGGCACACTGCAGCAAAACATACGCCAGAGAATGGAGTCGTTGGCAGTGGAATTTACTGCTGGGATATTACAAATTGATTACTGTATGTTAAGTAGCTTGGATGAAGTCAAGAGGACAGACTGGTATCTAAAAGGGACTGGCGGAATTCTCCTCAAGAATGCTGCTAGGAAGGAGCTTTACCATGACAAGACAAGCTTCATGTCTCCTCAACTGTGCAGGGGACATAGGAAGGTCTAAACAAATTACTTTGAGTGGGAGATAAGAGGATCCATCTCTTGGGCCTACCAAAGGAGGAATTTGCAACACAGCCTCTTCTCTGAGTCTCAGGACAGTGGAATACCCAGGGCCAGTGGGTAGGCCTACTGACTAAAAAATGTGAGTATGTTAAATGAATGACACTGGATGGAACAAAAGGCTGGCCTCTGATTGGTAAGTTGGACAGCTTTGGGCAGGAGGCCAAATTAGACTTGGGTTGACATTACTCCTACCCTTCAGACCCCTCTATCTTTGGTCTCCCAAGTTAAATCTAAAGCAGCATCCATCATCTGCCCATTCTTTACTTAAAAAAAAAAAAAATATATATATACATATATATACATATATATATGTATATATATATATATACATATATATATATATATACATATATATATATATATATACATATATATATATATATTTTTTATTGTGTTTGAAAGAGACAGAGATAGAGAGGGACAGAGAGGGACAGAGAGAAGGGGGAGGGCCCGGAACAGTCTCCGTAGTTGTACGTCACCAATTTTTTCTACATGGTTTCATTCCACACAGGTGGGTGGGGTCTGTGCAGGGCAGGAATTGGGCTGGAGGCCTTCTGCATGGGAGGCATGCCCCCTTGAGCCAGTGGCCAAACCAGGGGGCGAGAACCAAACTGGTGTATGCTTTCACATTTTGCATGGGTCCACACGGGCTGGGGCTGGGATTCGATCCTCGGTCCCCAGGGCTGCAAAGCGAGCACTCAACCCACTGAGCCATCCCAGTTTCCCCCCATTCTTTTGTCTACCATTTCTTCCAGGAAGACTTACCATTTCCTGCCAAGCTCATTCTTGTGGAGCAGAAAAGTCCAGGGCTTTGATACAGGGTAAATATCTTGCCTTTTACTACATTTGTTCTTCACTCATTATTCAAACATCCATGTCCTCTGCATAGTCATTACATGGATTAGTCTCTAGAGCACACAGGTTTCATTTGCTTGATTTGGCTGGAAGGTACATCACTCAGCACCAATTACTTATTCAAAGGCATTTGATTATAACTAACCATGTTGAAAGAAAATTTTTCCAGACAAGATTCTCATCTATTGATGAGGTTGCATCCAGTTTTCTTTTTTATTTTCTTAAGCTCCTTTCAGATTCAGGTAGTAAAACAAATGCTCTCAATTAAGAGATAATTGATATTGAGAAGCCTCTCAGACCATCCTCCCCCCCAAGTGGTCTGAATTCCCTATGGAATGGTTAAGAGCACAGTCTCTGGAGTCTACATTTCATCCCCAATACTTTACTAGCTGTGCAATACTGGGCAAGTTACATAACTTCCCTGAAAAACCTTAATCTCATCTACAAACTGAAGCTATCTCATAGGATTCTTGTCAGAATTAAAGAAAATAATGCAGGTACATTTGCAACAACATAGATGAATCTTGAGAGTCTCAAGCTATGCAAAATAAGTCAGAGAGAAAAGGACAAGAGCCATATGATTTCATTTTTTTTGCAATGGGTTTGCCGCAAGAACACAGATGTAGTGAAAACCACTACTAAAATTAAGCCCAAATGGGAAAGGAGAAGACTCATATTAAATTAACATCATCCTCATTAGACACATAGATTCTGGCAAGTCTACCACTACTGGTCATCTGATCTACAGATGTGGTAGGATTGACAAAAGAATTATCAAAAATTTTTGAGGGGAAGCCGGGATGGCTCAGTGGGTTAAGCACTCACTTTGCAGCACCGGGGACCAAGGATTGAATTCTGGCCCCGGCCCATGCGGAACCATATGCTGAACTTGGAGCTTCCCCAGTTCAGTTCTCTCTCTGTCTCTGTATCTCTCTCTCTCTCTCTCTCTCTCTCTCTCTCTCTCTCTCTCTCTCTCTCTGTCAAAAACAATTAAAAAAAATTTTTTTTTTGAGAAGGAGGCTGCTAAGATCGGCAAGGGCTCCTTTAAGTATGCTTGGGTCTTGGATAAATTAAAGGCTGAATGTGAGTGTGGTATTACCATTGATATTTCCCTGTGGAAATTTGTGATCATCATTGATGCCCCAGGACACAGAGACTTTACCAAAAACATGATTATAGGCACATGTCAGGCTGACCATGTTTTCCAGATTGTTGCTGCTGGTGTTGATGAATTTGAAACAGGTATTTCCAAGAATGGGCAGATCCGTGAGCATGCCCTTCTGGCTTACACATGGTGTGAAACAACTAATTGTTGGTGTTAACAAAACAGGTTCCACTGAGCTGCACCGCAGCCAGAAGAGATACAAGGAAATCATTAAAGAAGTCAGCACCTACACTAAGCAAATTGGCTACAAGCCTGACACCATAGCATTTGTGCCCATTTCTGGTTGGAGTGGTGACAACAAGCTGGAACTAAGTGCTAACATACCTTGGTGCAAGGGATGGAAAGTCACTCGTAAAGATGGCAATGCCAGTGGAATCATGCTGCTTGAAGCTCCCAGTTGCATCAGGCCGTCAACTCATCTAACTGACAACCATTTGTGTCTGCCCCTCCAGGATGTCTACACAATTGGTGATATTGGTACTGTCCCTGTGGGCCAAGTGGAGACTGGTGTTCTCAAACCCAGCATGATGGTTGCCTTTGCTCCAGTCACATTACAACTGAAGTAAAGTCTATGGAAGTGCACCCTGAAGCTTTGAGCGAAGCTCTTCTTGGGGGACAATGTGGACTTCATGTCAAGAATGTGTCTGTCAAAGATGTTTGTCATGGCAATGTGGCAGGTGACAGCAAAAATGACGTACCAATGGAAGCAGCGGGCTTCACGGCTCAGGTGATTATCCTGAACCATCCAGGCCAAATCAGTGCTGGACCTGCACCCGTGTTAGATTGTCACACAGCTCACATTGCTCCCAAATTTGCTGAGCTGAGGAAGATTGATCATCATTCTGGGAAAAAGCTGGAAGATGGCCTGAAGGTTTTGAAATCTGGTGATGCTGCCATTGTTGATATGGTTCCTGGCAAGCCCATGTGTGTTGAGAGCTTCTCTGACTACGCTCCTCTCTGGGCCTTTTTGCTGTTCATGATATGAGACAGACAGTTGCTGTAGATGGCATAAAAGCAGCTGGAGCTAGCAAGGTCACCAAGTCTGCCCAGAAAGCTCAGAAGACCAAATGAATATTACCCCCAATACCTGACTCATCGTAGAAGAAGTGCTACACACCTCATTGCTGATATCACTACAATCACCTTCAAAGTACTCCCCTTGGGAATCTATGCACCAATGCTAGTGCCTAGTCCACCCTTAAAAGCAATTTTGGAACTCTTTTTCTGGAATGGCCATCAGAGTAATCATATTATCTTTGATGTCCTGAATGTCATCAAAATGTCTTCCTTTCAATATTTCCTTTATCTTCTGGTAAAGAAAATTGTCACTGGGGGCCAGATCAGGTGAGTAGGG
Source organism: Craseonycteris thonglongyai (assembly GCA_004027555.1). Taxonomy (NCBI): domain Eukaryota; kingdom Metazoa; phylum Chordata; class Mammalia; order Chiroptera; family Craseonycteridae; genus Craseonycteris; species Craseonycteris thonglongyai. The sequence goes on along the minus strand of PVKE010023573.1, from coordinate 249 downwards.
AGGGTATTCTAATACAGTTATTAGTTTACTGGCTAAATACTCCCTCACAGAAAGTGCTGTGTGAGGGGAAAGCCGGGACGGCTCAGCGGGTTGAGCGCTCGCTTTGAGGCCATGAGGACCGAGGATCGAATCCCGGCTCCGGCCCAGGCAGGACCCACATGCTGAACTGGGGAGTTCCCACAGTTCGGTTCTCTAACTGTCTCTGTCTCTGTCTCTCTCTCTATCTGTCAAAAAGTAAAATAGAAATAA